>CM039586.1:40928168-41074195 GCA_022457205.1 Saccharum spontaneum
TAACTCATTTGGAGGCATCCTATAGGGTCTCCTAGAGATGGGTGCGGTACCAGGCAGCAACTCGATTTTAAACTCCACATCCCGATCCGGAGGAAGTCCCGGCAAATCATCGGGAAAAACGTCCGGAAATTCATTTACTACGGGAATTTCAGCCAACGCCTTTGCTTGCACAGCATGAATTTCCCCCGACAATTCAACTTTTCTGGGAAGTTGTACTAGAAAACCCTTTTGATCTGTAGGATCTCTGAGCATAACTACCCGAGCGGATGTGTCAATGAGTACCCCATTCTGGCTCATCCAATTCATGCCCAAGATCACATCTATGTCTAACCCAGGTAAAACCAATAGAGCAAGCGAATAACTTCGCCCTTCTATCTCAAACTTAAGGTTCCCCACTACTTTGTTTGTGGAAATATTCCCACTTGCAGCACTAATGCAATAACCCACACCTTCAACAGTATGCAACTTGTGTGCAAATTTGGATGCAAACTTAGGACTGATAAAGGAATGCGAAGCGCCTGAATCAAAAAGTACCACTGCGGGGTGTTGGTCAACTAGGAACTTACCAGCCGTGACCACCTCACCAGATGGAATTTCTTCAATGCTGTTATAATGAGCGTGTCCCTGACGACCACCTTGATTGACATTTTTCTTAGGGTACGGGCAGTTCCGAGCCCAATGGCCTGGCTTGTTGCAATTCCAGCAAGGCATATTGCTAGGAGGAACACTAGAGCTGCTCTGTCCAGAAGTCCCCTTTGGCAGAGCGACAGTATAAGCTTTACGGAACCCAGTTTTTGCAGCAGGCTTTTTCTGTGGCGGACGGAACTTCGTATTCTGAGCAGGCGGGCGTGGAGAAGACCTTGGTGCAGCTGAGGCCCTTGACTGAGAAGCACTTGCCTCAAGGGCCCTTTTACGGCTCTTAGAAGCAGAATAAATAGCATTGTTGTTCTCCTGTGTCAAAGCATCGCTGATGAAATCATTGAAAGTGGTACACTTGCTAGTACCCATAGTCTTCATTAGCTTTGGGCCGAGGCCCCTTTTGAAACTAGCAATCTTTTTGGCATCAGTATCCACAAACTCCGTGGCATACCTTGCCAAGTTGTTGAAGGACTGCAAGTACTCAGTCAAGCTCTTGTTTCCCTGCGACAGCCTCATAAACTCCGTGTGCTTGATTGCCATAAGACCTGGAGGGATGTAGTTTCCCCGGAAGGCCGCCTTGAACTGATCCCAAGCAACCAGAACATTGGCAGGCAGTGTGGAACGATAGTGACTCCACCAGATGCCCGCTGGACCATGCAACTGATGGGAAGCATACTCAGTTTTCAGCTCATCAGTCAGGCGTAGCAGACGAAACTTTTGTTCAATGGTATTCAACCACTCATCAGCCTGCAGTGGTTCTTCCGCTTCCTTAAAAAGCGGGGGCTTTGTATCCAGGAAGTCCTTGAAATCGCTGTACTGGTTTGGCTCTGGGCCCTGACGACCATGCCGAGCCTCTCGATTAGCCAGTTGGCGCATGGCGTCGGCCAACATACGCTGCCCCTCAACCACTGATTGCATTAACTCGGCCGGAGTAGGTGGTGGCGGAGGGGGCGGCTGGTCCTCCTCCTCATTTCCACGACCCCGACGTAGATTGTACGACATCTGCAAAATGCATAGCCAATGAGCACTGACGATGTGGGAAATTTGTAGATGAATTATTGCGAAATGTCAAAATGTCTTCAAGAATAGAATTCTCATAATAATTAAGGCACAATAATTCATCACAACCGCACATTCCATTTAAGCGCATCAATTGACGAACTCATACTCGGCAATCCAACAAGACGTTCTTTGATAAAGGCTCACTCACAGGGAGCACAACGGTTATCGGACCGTTTACGTTACTATCTACGTGATTTTTGACCTTTCGCCCGGTACTTGGATTTGATCTCAAGATTTTTAGTGACTATGAAAGGCTACTTCAAACTGACCACAAGGAGACTTCTCAATGGAGAGTTCTATGGTGGATCAGGACTAGCCACTTCGATACCTGCGCGTGCCAAGCAGCACAACCTTATGTCGCGCGCCATAGGAGGCCCTCGGTTTCGTCGCGGCACCGAAGGGAGCTAATCGTGACACCATCATCGAACACAACACAATAAGACATCCCATTGCGATCGAAATTAACAGGTTCAAACTACATTCAGGAAACATACGATTCAACCTTACATCCCAACGTCAAATTATTACAAGGCCTCACTCCTACACAGGGAGGCGCAAAAGACGATCCTAACATTAAGGTACGTGATGACTACTCTAAGCATCATCCTCCGAGTCCGTGTCAAGGATCTCCCCGCCGTCCTCATCACTGACAGGCTCTAACTCTTCGTCTTCTTCTTCTTCTGGCTCTTCCTCTGGTACTTCTGCAGGTGGAGCATCTTGTGGTCCATCGACCTCCACTTCATCATCATCCTCAGCCATGAAGATTCCTGAACCCATCTCCTCATCTACGTTGTTGTTCCTAGGTAGTAGAGGATTAAGCTGGTTGTTCAGGCGGTGCACTTCTTCATGAAGGTTGTCATTGTATTCTTCAGCATTCTCTAACTGTTGTTCGAGCTCAAACTGACGAGCCCTCAGAACGTTCTCCTCGTGCCAGGCTTCATCCCTCTGTTCCATCACACGGACCAACATACGCTGACAGTTGCGATTTGCCACTGTCAACCTCTGGACTGCAAGCGTTTCTTGATCTCGATCATGAATCACTTGCTCCAGTTGTTGCCGTGCCGCATCCCTAGCAGCAGTCACCTCTGCCAGCTCAGCCCGTAACCTTTCCACCTCAGAGGGCTCAGGACGGGGCTCGCGTGGAGCTAACTGGTGGCGAGGGACCCTTCCACCAGTTGACTTACGGGCTGTCATCCTGGTACGTGCCATCTGTATCAACAAGATGTGACTTAAAGTGAGAATCATTTAGGGGATACGAATTTTTTTTTAGTCGGGACTATTGAAATTTTTAAGGAGGGAGTAAATGACATGTATGATATAATTAAACATGATGCATGCACGTTCCGTACGTCCTCTCATCTTAGCAGAAAACTAAAGTGCTAACGCTAAGCGGTGGCATACATACGTTCTCTCATATAAGCGAAACTATCGGTCTACACGTTACGCTGTTAGTGTACCTGCAGAAAAATTCCATTGCAGCCCAACAATTCCCAAAATAACATACAAGGAAGCAGTAAACTAAATACCTTCCATATACACATCCCCGGATGTATATATTTCAGTATCAAAGCTACCCGATGGATAGATGCCCACAATTAAGTGCTTTTACATAGTTACATGGTTTGAACATGTAAGTATGCAAGTCACCAAAACTACTCTCCCCTAGATCGCCGGTTGGACGATCATGCTCTCACAACTCACACTTACCAGAGCGTCGAGGTAATTGATCCATACATTACCACCCAAAAGGATGGCACCCATACAATATCATGCCGTATGGACGACGAAACAAAAACAAACAAGGCCCCCAAGTTAGTCTTTATAATAAGCCACCTAAGAGTCCTTATTTGGGCTAAGGGATGTGATCACTGGCATACTTATAAAAATACTTTTTAAAGTTTAACCCTTTTCGCAAACAAATACTTTTGTTTTTAATTACTCGTAAGATGTGTTTAATGTTGAATTATGCTCCGGTACCAGCTGTAATAGAACCGACCAAATTATAAGAGCACAAGTACGAAAACAAGCACCGAAGCGCTCAAATTTTCAAACTTGAGCCCATATAATCCCGGTAGTCAATCGAAATCACGAAGGATTTCAAACCAAACTGCTTACAACCAGGATCGCATCATTCAACATACACATCATACGTTACATTTCACAAGTAGTTCCGAAATAAGTTAACACCACGGAGTAGCAATTATTACAAACCGAGTTTGAAAGTAGCGGAAGCATAACACACACTTTAGTTACTTAATTACTGCCAGTTTGGATGATCGACATCCCGTAAAAGCACGAGGAAAGTACATAAAGATGATCACGCCCGTGTGATGTAGTCATCATCACCCGCAGGGTGGAGACATGTCTTGCAGAAGCCCTGGTAAAGCATGTCATCTGCAACAGGAGGGAATAAACCCTGAGTACTGGAATGTACTCAGCTAGACTTACCCGTCAAAAACCAGAAATAAATATGACACCAAGGATTATGCAAGGCTTACTCAAGAGGCTAGCTGACACCACATTTTGCATAAAGGCATAAGTAGTTGAAACTCTTATAACCTGTACTAGCAGTTATTTTTAGCATTTACCTGTCATCTATCTTAGCACCTGTACTAAACATGCACTTGATTATCATCAAACAATTATTCATATTAATTCCATAGCAGGTATAAATTGTGGCAACATTGTATCATTCACTTAACCATCTGTTCAATTAATGAGATCTACGTTGCCGCTGCTCAAGTCAAGTGCTCACTAACCGGGAGCGACGGCGATTCGAATCGAATTCCTATCCAGCTGGAGGGGTATTTCTAACACTCACCGAGACGCGCCTGGCGAGGGCTGCTCAGGTCATCTTTCGTACAGTTCAAGAATCGCGGGTCCGAATGATGTCGCGACCCCAAGGGCGACACTCTGCCAGGTGATAGGGACTCTAACCCCCCCCTTGGTCTCACGCCAATGTCCCCAAGCACATCCTTTCTCTCCTCCAAGAAGCAACCTACCATTCGATTCCCGGCCTGAACCATACTACTCGACTTCGCGGTCGGAACGACTTATCCGGCCAACTAAGTGTTAGACTGCGTTCAACATGACTCAAGGACGTACAGCGAATCGGTCCTTAAACGACTCAGACGGGCATGGCTCCACACCCAAGACGTGAAGTGTCTTGCGGATGTACCATCGAACTCCCGCCCGGTCTCAATTTCATTTTAAAGCATGGTTCCATCACGATAGCCATAAGCCACTCGCGACCCAATCCTATCTCTCGCGGATGACCGGAAATCACCCGACTTCTACCGTACTAAGCAGGGCTAAGCATTGACACGTGCCTACACCTAATATAGGATTAGGGCACAATATCTGGACAAGGACAGGTGTAATGCAACAGTTGTTTTCATACAACTCCTACTACTTAATGCAGTAAACAATTAAAAGTACTCAAGATATCTTTATCAAATAATGGGTTCAGCATGCACCGGGGCTTGCCTTTGAGGAAGGTGGAAGGCCTGTGATCCGGGCACTCCGGTAGATCTTCAACGGCGTCTCCTTCGCCGATTGGCTCTGTCTGCTCCTCCGGTTGACTCAGTACTTCCTCTGGAATCGTTTGTTCGAACTCGAGGAGTGTCACCCCCTCCAGTACACCTATTGCATGAGTGCATAATAAATCCCATGAATGCATAATGAAAGATGCAATATGCTCGGAATGAATATGCATTACAACAATTTAGCGCTCTAATCAAATCACTTCAACAGAGTAGGTGCAAATTTCCTCTCCGATAGAGAAGTACTCACCTAATCTACTTAACCTAAGATAGAGCTGCTCATCCTCAGTTAAGGCCCTAACACCTAACAATTACAAAAGTAACACGCCTTAGGATACCACACCATATCAATTAGCAAAATACCACAGTAAGCAAATTCTGGACAGCAGCTACTTGTTTTTATCACAACTGGAGATTTACACTTCCAAAAGATATGATCTAGGACAATCTAGAAAGCCTAAGAAATGCTCTACAAGTCATTTTCAGACCTCAACCCCAAACTCATAAGTTTTCCACGTCAAACTTTACAAGTTCCAGAATCTGTCCTCTCAAAACAGAGAGTAGCAGATTCTGAACTGCCACTTAAAACAACAGTAACTCTCAAACTACAAAGCCAAATGCTCCCAAATTTTGACACAAACTAGTTCATCAAGTTTACTGTGACTTTGGTATTCACAAGTTTTCCAGCAACCAATTTTATCAAGGGTCAAACTTAGAAATACTACCAGCTGTCCAGAAACCTAAAATTACAAAGGTTAAATATTTGTTGATGTGCCCAAAGTCCCCTAAAACCAAACTAATGTTACTAACAGTTCACATTAGGTATAAAAACACCAGAAAGTAAGGTGGAACCAACTAGAATATTTATTTAACCCCATTTCTTAATTTACTTAATTATTTAGGTGGAATTTTAAACATATATGTAAACTGCTCCTAAAATTCTACAAAAATTACAGGGGACTCTTTGACCTCAAAATAGACCACAGTAAAAATTTGAACAAATTTTATTCACAGAAACTCTCTATACAAAATTCACAAGCCCAAAAGGCTGATTTTTGCATAATTCATAAATCACATTGAAAAGTATCAAACAACAGATTTCATATTTTTCTTAGACACTCTAGGGTACCAAGACATTCTCCAAAAAGTTACAAGAACATTGCACATGTAGAAAAATTATAAAAATTCCTTCAATTATTTCCTAGAATAAAATGATAGCCTTATAACTTGAAAATTACTTAAGCACTGATGCCCAAATTTCTACCAGAGCTAGGGCTAGCATAGAGTAACCTACCCACCAAATTTCATGATTTATGGAACACTACAGCTCAAGTTATAATTTTAACAAGTTTGCATGCATTCCAAAACACATTTAAAGGATCTATTTAATTTATCCAAAATTTCTACATAAAGTGCTCAAGACATATTTTTCTTAAATACTAGACCTAACTGTGAGTCTCAAGAAATTGGAACCATCCAATTTGGATCTACATAACAGGAGATACAAAAATATCAAATAAGCAATCAAAACTGTATTTTTGAACTATCCTTAAGAACAACAGCCACTGACGTATGGGACCCGGCTGTCAGCCGACCCCACTGGTCAGCGGCAGCAAAGCAGAGGAGGCGGCTGCGACGCGCGGAAGACGGCGTAGCTCGCCGACGGTGACCTCACCGGCGACGAGAATGGCACCAACGTGACCGCCTAGACCTACTGCACCGATTGGTACCCTAACCGCCAACCCTACCAACCCCTAGGTACCCCGGCCACAAAGCTCGGCGGCTCGGTCATGGCGCATGGCGGTGCGCGGCCGTGTTCCGGCCTGACTGGACCGGCGGCGGTGGTGATGTCTTCACCCGAGCATTAGAACGTGACGGAGAAGGCGATGCTGGAGCTAGGGGAGGAAGAGAGGAGCGGTGATGAGCTGGCCACGGCGAGGTCACCGGCGCGGCCATGGCACGGTGGTGGACGGAGTCGGCAATGCCGCTCACCTAGGGCTCTTACGGCACAGCGGAGTCGTCGACGAGGACCGTGAGGGGCTAGTGGAGCTTTGGGCGGGATGATGCAAGGCGAGACGCAGCGACAAGCGCGTGCGAGCTCGTCGGAGCTCTCGGCGGCAATGGGGATGCTGCTTCGGCTGCGGAGGAGAAAGAGGAAGCGAAGAAATGAAATGAGGCACAGGAGGGGCTCTCGGTGGCGTGCTGCGGCTTGTGCTGGCGCTCTCAGGCCCAACGTGGCCTGGCCGATCAGGCCGGCGGTGACGCGCGGCGCCACGCGGCCGTCGAGTTCTGAACCGGTCGGTTCACTGTAGATGTCTGAATTTTTCGTTTCAGTTTCGACAATCCGACTGACAGGCGAACTTCAACGATGATTAACTTCTAAACTAGCTCGTTTCAATGGAAGCTCAAAGTAACAAACTTGTAGACCTATATAAGCTCTACAATTTTGTAATAGGCCTCCAGAGCTGATTCGGTTTGGTTAGTGATATATAGGGACATTAAGTAGTGTTCAGTGAAACTGAAACCGGGTTTTAGTTAATGATGCCGACTGACAGCTCATGTTCATGACACAATATCTCTTGAACCCTTGAGAACCAGGCTTGGGTAATGTTGACAAAGTTGGAGTGCTACATGTGATCTACAAGTTTGTCAATATGAGTGAAGGCTGGTTTGGCCTGGTTTGCAAACTACAAGCTCCTAAAGTAGGCACCAGTGAAACTGTAGGGTCAGATTCCAGACTTAGAAAAATTCTAAGTCCTGGAATTACACCACTAGCTGACTTGTGGGCCACTTTTGAGCATGTTGTGGTCACTTTCATGAGATGGTCATATTGAGACTTTTGTTCCTCATGAATTTCTTTACAACTTTGCTTAAGGGTGCTCTTCCATGCAAGGTCTCTAAATTAGACTTTCTAATTGGTCAAACTAGAGCCTTCTATGGTCAAATGGGGGTCAAACTTGTCTTGGAGGGCAATTTTGTAATTTTGGTCAACATGAACCTTGATCCAAATGTTACCCTAAGTATAGCTAAGGTGTTGTAGGTCATGATTGACTACTTTACCTTTTTGTTACACCAACTATCAAATACTTTATGAAGTCAATCAAACAAACCCTAAACAAACACATGAATTGCATTACATGAAATACTAAACATGGATTATGCATGTCATGCTTATGCAAATGCAATGCAATTAAGGACTAAACACTTGAGGTGTTACACTCACTGCATAAGAAATATCAGGTCTTGTATGACACAGGTATATCAATCTCCCAACCAGCCTTTGATATGTTTCTCTGTTAACAGACTCTCCAGACTCGGCACTAATTTGATGGTTTTTATCAATAGGAGTACTGCACGGTCTACATCCTAGCATCCCAGTTTCTGTCAATAAATCAAGGACATATTTCCTTTGGGAGAGAACTATCCCCTTAGGTATCCTAGCAACTTCAATCCCAAGAAAATACCTAAGTGGTCCAAGATCCTTTACCTCAAAGGCTTTTCCCAAATTCTCCTTCAAACATTTGATTTCTTCCACATCATCTCCTGTAATCACAATGTCATCCACATACACCGCCATAATGGTGATAAATGTTCCCCTATGCTTATAGAAGACTGTATGATCACCATTGCATTGAGTGTAGCCCATACCACAGACTGCCCTCCTAAACCTGTCGAACCATGCCCGAGGTGATTGCTTTAGTCCATAGAGTGATTTTTTAAGTCTACACACTTTGCCAACAGTTTGACTATTAGCAAACCCCGGTGGAATTTCCATATAGACTTCTTCCTGTAAGTCACCATGAAGAAATGCATTCTTCACATCCATCTGATGTAGAGGCCAACCAAAGTTAACTGCACAAGAGATTAGGGTCCTAACAGTACCCATCTTTGCCACAGGAGCAAAGGTCTCATCATAATCAATGCCATATGTTTGATTATATCCTTTTGCAACCAGTCTTGCCTTGTATCTGTCCACCTCTCCTTTTTGGTTTTGCTTCACAGTGAAAACCCACTTACAGCCCACAGCTCCTTTCCCTTTTGGAAGTGGAACCAATTCCCATGTCTTGTTCTTTTGAAGAGCATGCATCTCTTCTTCCATTGCTGCTTTCCACTTAGGGTCCTGTTTTGCACACCCCCAGTCCCTTGGAATAGGCACTGTTTGTAAAGATGCAACAAATGCTCTATATGCAGGTGAAAGACGAGAGTATGATAGAAAATTGGCAATGTCATGATCTGTACTAGGACGCTCAAACCCATATCGAACGGGAGGTTTTCCAAAATTAGATCTAGTATCTCTACGTTGTGCAAGAGATAACTCTACATGCTCAGGAGTAGGAGAGACATTACCAGTTGACCCAGATTGGGTCGAGGAGCTCAATGGAGAGAGGTCCGAGGAGAGATTTGGGACTAGTGAACCAGGCTGCTGTGGCTGTGATGTACCAACTTGCTCCCCCTGACCCTTGAACCGCCTCCTTTGATATACAATTGGCTCCTTCTCAGCTGTTTGCTCCCCCTGACTCCTGAACCGCCTCCTTTGATATACAATTGGCTCCTTTGCAACTATTTCCCTATTCTCTTCACTTCCTTCATCAATTGACTCCTCGATCTCATCGTCACCTACCTCATTGCCAACTATTTCTTCACCTTCACATTCACCATTATCCTGATGAATTACCTCCTGAGTTCCAGACCTATCCATTGGACATGGGATGGTACCAACAATTACCTCTTTTTGAGCATCAGCTCCTTCATTCTCCCCCTCTCTACTGTCACCCTCAGTGACTGAAGAGAATTCTTCCAACAATGGATCAAGATCCCATGGTTTTGTGTAGTATGGTTCAAACTCCCGAAATGTCACATCCATACTCACAAACAATCTCTTTCCGACAGGGTCCCAGCACTTGTAACCCTTTTGTGTAGAGGAATATCCAACGAAAACACACTTTACTGCTCGGGGGTCTAACTTGCTAATTGAAGGTCTATGGTCCCTGACAAAGCAAACACAACCAAATACCTTGGGGGTACCTTGAACTCCTGTTGTCCTAATAAAAGTTCAGCTGGGGATTTCATTCCAAGAATCCTAGATGGCATACGATTAATTAAGTATGATGCTGTCAACACTGCCTCACTCCAGAGATACTTAGGTACATTCATTTGAAACATCAATGATCTTGCCACCTCCAACAAATGTCTATTCTTCCTTTCAGCCACACCATTTTGTGCTGGAGTATTAGGACATGTGGTTTGATGGAGAATGCCATGGCTCGACAAGTATGCTATAAAATCATTATTCACATATTCTTTTCTATTATCAGTGCGGATAATTCTAATCTTGGCATTAAACTGATTGACAACCAGATTATGGAAATCTTGGAAACATCGGAGAACTTCATGCTTACCCCTAAGCATGTAGATCCATGTCATACGAGTATGGCAGTCAATAAAAGTGACAAACCACTTAAACCCACTTAATGATGTAGTTGAGTAGGGACCCCAAACATCAGAATGTATCATCGAAAAAGGTTCACAACTACGAATACCAATACTAGAATAGGTTGACCTTGTATGTTTCCCAAGTTCACATGCATCACACACAAGTTGGTTTCTGTCCACACCCTTAAACATAGCAGGATAGAATTTATTTAAACTTTCAAAAGGCACATGTCCTAACCGATAATGAAGCAAGTAGATCTCCTTCTCCTGTGCTCCAGCAACTGCCGCCAATGCTGACTCCTCCTGGTTGATAACCCACAATCCATTATGTCTGATTCCAGTCCCAATCACTCTCCCCGTTCTCTTCTCCTGAAAAATATAGAGTTTTTCATCAAATGTAACAATGCATTTGAATTGATCAACCAGTGAACTAACAGAGAGGAGGTTGACTGGGAAAGAAGGAACATGCAAGACAGATGATAAGTAAAGGGATGGGGTACACTCTACGGATCCTACACCATGAATGAGTTGAGATGTGCCATCAGCAGTTTGAATAGTTTCAGAGTAAGAGTGTGGAGTGTAAGTTTTAAAAGAACTAGATATGCCTGTGACATGCTTGGATGCTCCTGAATCAATAACCCATTCTATGTTATGCCTATATGTGGATGCAAGTGCCTGTGCCTGAGTACCTTTGCCCAAATGGGCATAGTTGGCAAAGTTACCAAAGTGACTGGTGGTGGCAATCACGGGACCATCTGAGGTGGCTTTGGAACTTTCAGATCCTTTCATCTTCTGCCATTGTTCCCATTGCTTGACTTGCTCCCCGGTCAATGTGACAGATGGAAGATCCCCTGTGGTAGCAGTAGTGACCTGAGAACCACTCTCCCAGGTAGCAACATTGGCCTGAGGACCACCACGGCCTCTGCCACGTCCTCCTGCACGTCCTCCACCACGACCACCACGACCTCCTTGATCACCACGAGCACCACCACGACCTCCACGACTTCCACCTCTACCACCATAGCTCTTAGGAAGGGGACAATTATAGCTCAAGTGTCCCTCCTCTCCACAATTGTAGCACTTTCTCTCCGCCACTGAGGTGTAGGCTGACTTTACAGGATTGTTACCACTCATCATCCTCAGTCTGCTCTCCTCAATAACCATGGCTGACACAGCCTCCACTGGTGGCAAAAGGCAGCCCTTCTGCTCTCAAACTCAGGATCTAAGTTCTTCAGAAATTGAGTCACCCTTCTGTCCTCAATCCACTTCTGAACATCATGGGCATCCTGTGGATCTCTCATGTTGAGTGGAGCATAGTGATCCAACTCTCCCCACAAGTACTGTAATTCACACGCATATTGCTCCACTGATCTTCCTGCTTGTTTCACTGCATCGGCCTTGTTCTAAATCTCCATCATCACCATTACATTTCCCTGCTTAGAATATCTATTACTCAGAGTTTTCCATATTTGTGCTGCAGTGTGCATAGCTTCCACCACTTTACTAACCGATGGTGACATGGACGACAGTAACCATGCCACTATGGTAGAGTTTGTTGTGTGCCAAGCTCTCCATTCAGGGCTAAGCTTGTTAGCTGGCTCAACACAATCCTCCCTCAAATAGTTCTCTACCCCCTTTCCTCCTAGTATCACCTGCACTCTTCTGGACCAACTCAAATAATTCTTACTTCCTTCTAACTTTACGTCATTTGGAATGAGTTCCAATTTGAGCTCACGCACCTCTCTAGGACCAATCAAATTCATCTCTATAAGCCCCTGAATCATCGACTTTATCTCCTCTTTTAACTCAGCCTTAGTAACTAGTGGATCACCTCCACCATTACCCTCACCATCTTCTGGCTTCCCTGTCTCTTTTCCGGTATCCATCTTCCTCTCCAAATCAGCCTCTCCACAAGCAAGTTCAATTCACCTCAGTACAAACAAGTAGCGAAGGCCTCCACCTTCACTTACTGAGCAGCCACAAACACCTACAGAGCAGCAGCCGCCAATCCTCTTCTTCTACCTCTGCACAGACCTCACCAGCAGCTCAGAGTAACGCAGCAGTACTCCACCTCTCTATGAACAGCACCTGCTTCTACTTCCCTTTTTCTTCGATAGTTGTAGCTACCTTCCTTCTCTGCTTTTGGCCACACACAACACAAGCACCCACAGGCCAGACACCGGCCTGAGCAGCACGCGCGCGTGCTCAGCTCGCGCGTCCACAGCACCCGCACGCGAGCGTCGCCTCCTCCTCACGCAGCTGCGCCGCCTTGCACCTCCAGCGGCGCCCTTCTCTCCTTGCCGAGCAGCAGGAGCACGCAGCTGCGCCGCCTCGCCCTTCTCTCCCTGCCGAGCGCCGCCTTCTCCTCAACGAGCAGCAGGCCACGCGCCGCCCTTCTCTCGGCAGAGCAGGCCGCCTCCGACCCACGAGCACGCGGCCGCGCACGACCGTCCTGCCTCCGCGCGCAGCACGCGCAACCGCCGTTCCGCCTCGGTCCGCGCTGGCCCGCGCGAGGACGCAAGCGCCGCCTCCGGACCGCCGCGCCGCCCCACGGTCACGCGACGGCGCCGCTGTCGCCAATCGCCGAAACCCTAGGTCTGGCTCCGTATACCATGTTCAATTTGGGGAACTCACTCGCTCTAGTTTCCAGAGCAGTGGTACTTCTATTTCTTCTTCTCTATTTTACATATAAGTCCCTTTACAATTTATTATTCACACCAACAGCTGGAATATTGCAATCAGACAGACTTTAACCACCAAGAAAGAAACAGACAATACAAGTGAACATCCTTAAACTTTTTTTTTGAGAGGAAACATCCTTAAACTTGTACAATGGACAACGTATCAACCAAAGCAGTCATGACTAGAACAGTCGCAAAATTCAGGGAACACACAGCCAAACCAAGGGAGCTTCAGATTCTCAGGGCCATGGAGTTGCTGGCGTGGCGTCACTTTGCTGCTGGCTGCACGGTCTTCTTCTCCTTGGTTGGCGGCTCTGGAGAAGAAGATGACGCAATCAGCCATTTGATAAACAAAATTCAGAATTACTGCTCAGGCGAATGGAGTGAAAGAAAAGAAAAGCAGTGCATTATTTAATGGGTTACTTGAGATGAGGGCCTTGGGGCGGTCCTTGAAGAGGATCTTGTGCCGGATAATACCGATCACCTCCAGCTCCACCTCCGGTGGCTCCTGTTCCCCACAACCAGCATTCGTCTTCTTCTTCCGGAGCACCAGCAGGGGCTTCTTGAGCGTCACCTTCGTCCCGGGGAGCTCGTGATACCCAACCGTGAAGGTGTACCCTGCCTGCTACCACATGGAGTGATGGAGAGCACCTCCAGATCAGCCAAGAAACCAGACGACAAGAGAGGGCCAAACAAGATCTCTTGCCTTGGAAGATGATGACGGGGAGGGGGCGGAGCAGAGGCGGCCGATGTGGAGTCCCCGGATGTCGCCAGCGAAGGAGGCCTGCGGCTGCACCACGCCCTGCAGCTCCACGACGGCCCACTCCGGGCACGACGACTGGCCGCACCCGCACTGCACGCGGATCTGCATCGCCGCCCCTCTGCTGCGCTTCGATTCGCTTCCCTTCCCTTTGCCGGCCGAGCAGAGGTCAGGAGAGCAATTGGATACGATACGCAGGCAAACAAGGGGTTGGATCCTTTTTCACGTTTCGCAGATTGGCGCCAAAGTGCCGCTCGCTTTCCCGCCATTTTCCCCCTTGGGTGGTTCGCGCCAACGCCGGATGAGACCAATGGGAAATTCCTCTGACAACAACCCATTGTGTATATTCCATATATACACATTTGGTGATAATATGCAACAAGATCTTGTGGTGTGATGACTTATGACAAAAACTACTTCCCTGAAAAATTTGTACAGGAAATGTTTTGGATTCATCTTATGAAAGGTGTTTTTCTCTTATACTAGCTCAGTGCAAGTCTAATCTAATTTGTTAATACGACATCAACATCAGACGAAACTGTTCTCCACAATATATATACACTAATAAAACAGAAACTCTGTAGTACCAACACCACATTCACCGAAATAAAAACAGTGTGAACGACAAATTCTTAACCTTTGCCTCTTTCAGTTTTCCTTTAGCCGAGGTCAGCACCTCGTCATACTAGAACATGAACAATATCTTGCATACCAGACACAAAAAAGGTTGCCAAAATATACATTCTGAAACATGTCGCATAATTTCCCAGAACTACATTACAAGGAACTTAATCTGCTCTCCTTGTATAGCAACAATTGTCAGTTTCTTTGCTTGCTCTGACAAAATTGTCCGGAGATTGGAGCGCAAGGGACATTCATACAGAGGAACTGTCATATGCATTTAAGCATGCTTTCAGCTTTGAGGATGGCTTATTGAACTGGTATCGTCCCTGTTAGGATCTTACAAGGGGCAAGTTTTCTGGATGTTCCAACCTGGTTTCGTCCTTGCATCTATGTAAATGAGATTTCTTGCAAGGAACCTTGCTCAACTTCATTGGTTCATGGCAGGCGAGCAAGAGAGATTTCTTCTGAAGATGATCGTGATCTTGTCAAGACGACTTGACAAAATTTTCTGCCAACCAGATTACTAACAAATTAAAGTTGTAGAAACTTGATCGATATTTGGAACAGAATACTGAATGAGAGCAGAACAAGAACAAATTATAACGCTCACCTCATATCCAAGTCACGACTGATCGTGCCGTGCACATCAGCAGAGCAAATGCATGCGGCAACTCCGATGAACTAGATGATAGCAATTTGAAGCAGCATTTGGTTCAGAGCTGCTCAAGATGGTTGCTTGTGCAGATGAATAACAGCTTCTGATCAGCAGGTAGATCGTAGGTGAGTAGGGACCAAGGGTGCATACAGAGGATGCTGCCAATTCTTTTTTTTTTTTTTTTGGAGGGGAGCTGCCAATTCATCTAGAATAAGAAAGAATCCAGCCACCCAGGAACAGTTGAAGACTTGGAATAGAGGAATAAAGTTATATAGGTTCTGTTGAGATGACTGCAAAACTGAAGGAACATAAACAAGTATATCATATTACCTAGAGAACAAATCCTAGTTCAAAACTATTCAACATTAGCTCCTATCTCTGTCTGATCAAAACATGAATGAGTTCAAGTACTGTGGAATACATACCAATATATGCTACATTATGCTCCATTAGTCAACCATGTTGACAGAAGAGCAGAATATACTTTACCATCAACGAAGAACATATCCATCCTATGCTGAGCCAAAAAAATGCAACATCAGACATCAGAACTATAAGTAGTTTCTGAATTGAAAACGTAAGGATGCAAATTATGTTCTGCAGCAATACCTCAAGGCAACAGACAAGTAATTCAAGAAAGCTCTACGAGCTGAGAAGATATTCTAAACTCATTTTTAGGGTATATTTTCTTGAAATCAGGACAATGACATTTACATCCAGTCTATGCAGCCACCTTGGGATCACTATGGTATCTGCAGAACAAGTAAATTAGGAATGTAAGTATCAAAGCAGAAAGCACTGAGAATGCGGCTTGTTTCTGCAGGTTTACAAGTGAAGAAGCGCTATGGAACTGCTACTCACTCAACAGGGCACTGTGACAAAATTTCTGCCTATCAATAGTTGCATCAACTCTACTACTAGATTGAAGTACTCAAAGATTAACAAGAGAAAAGCACACAGTAACCGAATAGCAAGGAGCAGAATGTCAATTTAAATTCTCAGTGACACAGTTGAATGCATGGTAGAGTTAAAATGTACTGACCAGTTTTATTTACAACGTCAGAGACACATATTGAGATGCTCGTCCCAGACAACACAAAATCCACGATATAGAGAGATTCCTACAAGGCTACAAGAATGTACAATTCGAAGAAGAGTTATGCCGATAAAGAGAAACAGGAATATTATTAGTACTGTCGACTAAAGTATCACGATATATAATTATTTTTACTTTGTAAACAGTGTTTTCCACAAAATCATGTACAGTGCAGATAGGATATTCATTGGGTAAATAAATATAGAATGAATCTTATTTACAATCATATCTATTGTTGGTCTAGATCATCAAGCATCGAGAGAACAAACGTGAGCATGAGTTTGATTAATACCATATCTAATGTCAGAAATGTTTTTTAAGATTGGTGAAAAAAGCAAGTGCTATTCTGCTAGCTCATGCAGCTAAGATACTCATAAGAAAAGTGATGAGTCTATGAGACACATTATAAAGACAACAAGTAATTTCACACTTACAGAAACATGATAAAGTTGACATTATGATGCTCATATCAGCTCTGATCCTTTACCAGTCAGTACCAGGAATATAGCATGCTCTACTTGGACCAGTAGGTTGAGGAGAAATGCAGTTGAGAAGATAAAGTAAACTATGCACATTCAGTCATGGCGTGATCATTTTAATGAAAACCCAAACCTGTAAGTAGCAGTGACAAACAGTTAGAAGAAAAGAATGGTAACTTCTATTTTAAATATCAGAAAAGGTAAAAGTAGCACAAAAATAAACAGAACAACGACGAATAACTAGGATTAAACTCCTAAATAAACAATCTATACACTAACCAATTTATGTACAGAGCATGCTGCCAATTCATTTAGGATAAGAAGGAATCCAGCCACCCAGGAACAGTTGAAGACTTGGAACAGAGGAATAAAATTATGTAGGTTCTGTGTCCTGTGCCAACACGTGTCTTCCGATGAGATGACCCACAAAACTAAAGAAACATAAAAAAACATATTAACTGCATGAATTATATTCTCAAATTAATCAGAGCAATACGAAAGTTCATCTGCAGCTAGTTGGGGACAGGGGATGAGAGACCATCATGGGTGGTTGTCTCCATAGAGCTTATACAGTCAAAAACAAATAGAGATATTTGCAAATGTACAGTTCAGCAGTTGAAAGCATATAAATCATCAGAAGGCTTGACTTTTTGGGTATAATTTTGGCTAATTCTGATATGACATTGCAAGCTTGAAACTGAAAAGAGCAATCACCTTGCATTACTAATAGTCTAATTCAAGCAATGTTTTGTTATGTTAATTCTGAGAATCGTATGCTTACCTAGAGAACAAATCCTTCAAAAATATTCAACATTAACCCCTATATTGGTAATCATATCAAGAATGAGTTCAAGAGTACCATGGATTTTTTTTGAACGTAATAAGTACCATGGAATACATACCAATATATGCTAAAGTATGCCCCATTAGTCAACCATGTTGACATATGAGCAGAATATATCCATCCTATGTTGAGCCAAAAAAAATGCAACATCAGAGTTCAAAACTATAAAGTAGTTTCTGAATTGAAAATGTAAGGTTGCAAATTATGATCTGCAGCAATACCTCAAGGAAACAAGCAAGTAGTTCAAGAAAGCTCTATGAGTTGAGAAGATTCCAAACTCATTTTTTAAGGGAATATTTTATCGAAATCAAGACAATTACATTTACATCCAGTCAATACAGCCACCTTGGGCTCACTAGAGTATCTGCAGAACAAGTAAATTAGGAATGTAAGCACCCAAGCAGAAAGTACTGAGAATGCGGCTTGTTTCTGCAGGTTTTACAAGTCAAGAAATGCTATGGAACTGCTACTCACTCAACTGGGTATTGTGACAAAATTCCTAACTATCAATAGTTGCATCAACTCCAGTACTAGATTGAACTACTAAAAGATTAACAACAGAAAAGCGCACAGTAACTGGATAGAAAGGGCAGAATGTGAATTTATATTCTAAATGACAGGAGAATGCATGGTAGAGCTGAAATTTACAAACCAGTTTTATTTAAAACATCGGAGATACATGTTGAGATGCTTGTGGCAGACAACACAAAATCATCCATGATATAGAGAGATTCCTACAAGGCTACAAGAATGTACAGACAATTCATAGAAGGGTTATGCAGACAAAACAAAACAGGGATATTATTAGCACTGTCAGCTAAAGTGGCAAGATTTATAATTATTTTTGTTTTTGTCAACAGTGTTTTTCCACAAAATCATGTACTGTGCAGATAGAATGTCCATTGGGGAAATAAACAGAGCATGAATCTGATTTAAAATCATATCTATTGTTGGTCTAGATCATCAAACGTGGAGGGAAAAAAGCATGAGCATGAATTTGACTAATACCAAAAATGTTTGTTAAGCTTGGTGGTTGGCTTATTGTCATTTAGTTACGCATTATCAAGCAAGTTCTACACTGCTAGCTCATACAGCTAGATACTCATAAACAAAAGGTGATAAATCTATGAGACACATTATAAAGACAACAAACAATTTCACACTTACAAAAACGTGATAAGGTCGACACTATGATGCTCATATCAGCTCGTATCAGGAATACAGCATGCTCTACTTGGACCAGTTAGAAGGTGGAGGAGAAATGCAGTTGATAACATAAAGTATGCACATTCAGTCATGGCACGATCGTCGTAATGGAAACCCAAACCTGTAAGTAGCAATAACAAACAGTTAGAAGAACATAATTGTAACTTGAATTTTAAATATCAGAAAAGGGAAAAGTAGCATAAATAACCAGAACAAGGGGCAGAGCTGGTAAACATCTAGGATTAAACTCCTAAACAGTGCATATACTAACCAATTTATGTACGGAAGGCGCTTGCAAAGAGAAGATGTTGGTGCTTGACAGCAATAGGAGTGCGAAGCGATAGAGAGCGAATTCTATGAGGTTAGAAGAATCAAGAATGTACATTTGGAACAAGAGACCTGCAGAGTAGGTAAACACAAGTGGATTAGTTGAAGCAGTGACCATGTTGAAACAAACAGAAGGAGAATGACTAGGACTATTAAGAGGTTAGGAAAATTAGACTAATACCATATCTAATGTGAAAAATATTTGTTAAGCATTGGTGGTTGGCTTATTGTCAGTTAGTCATGCATTATCAAACAACTGCTACTCTGCTAGCTCATACTCATAAAAAAAGGTGACAAATCTATGAGACACATTATAAAGATAACAAGCAGTTTCACACTTACGAAAACGTGATAAGGTTGACCGTTGACACTACGATACTCATATCAGGAATACAGCATGCTCTACTTGGACCAGTTAGAAGGTGGAGGAGAAATGCAGTTGATAACATAAAGTAAAGTATGCACATTCAGTCATGGCAGGATCATTGTAATGGAAACCCAAACCTGTAAGTAGCAGTAACAAACAGTTAGAAGAAAATATTTGTTACTTCAATTTGAAGTATCGGAAAAGGGAAAAGTAGCACAAACAACCAGAGCAAGGAGGAGAGGTGATAAACGAATAACTAGGTTTAAACTCCTAAACAGTGTATATACTAACCAATTAATGTACGGCGTGGAAGGCACTTGCAGAGAGAAGATGTTGGCAGTTGAATCCTATGAGATTAGAAGAATGTACATTTGGAACAAGAGACCTGTAGAGTAGGTAAACAACACAAGTGGATTACTTGAAGCAGTGGTTGTGTCGAAACAAACAGGAAGAGATTGACTAGGACTGTTAAGAGGTCAGGAAAATTAGAGCAAGTGAACTTAGTAGCACGCAGGAATAGAAACAGGAACGTTGATGTTACCTTGATTAGTCAAGCTTGACTATTGGAATGGTTCCTATCAGGTTGCGGCACTGCCTTGTTAGGTCTTCGCTGCCACCGCTGACTTCTAATAGCTTCAGTGAAGTTGGGAGGCCGGCCTTGGGTAGCGCCCAGATGGATGGACAGTTGTAGATGCGTAATTGTTGCAGGGAATCAGGGAGGCCGTCCTTGGGCAGTGAGCGGATTGCTGAGCAGCCGTAGATAGTCAAATTTTGAAGGGAATTAGGGAGGCTGTCCTTGGGCCGCAAGCGGATGGATGGACAAGTTTTGATCTCTAATGTCTTGAGGCTTGTCAATCTATGCAGCCCCGCCGGGAGGCTCTGCAGCTTCGCGCAATAATTGAATTTGAGGTGTTGTAGGGAGGTTAGGAGCTGCAGGGCCTCATCCTGCTCGTCCGTGAAGCGCTCCATCTCATGGAAACGAAGGGATAACTTGGTGAGCGAGGAAGAGAGGAGGCTGCAGATGGGTGCAGCAAGGGCTCCTGCGACGTCATCCGTCTCCAGCGACGACAGGGAGGACAGCACTGAGTCAGGACAAATGGAGAAGAAATTGGTGGTTTGTACGACGGTTAATTCCTGGAGGCAGCCGTGAGTCGGGACCTGCAGCCTCGAGCTCAAGCCCCTTACATCCCCGCTGCAGTTGAATATATCCAGAGTAGCTAGGGATGCGAGGTTTGAGAGGGGCGGCAGCGTCTCCACGCCATCAAGGTAGATGGATTGCAGGGAGGATGGGAAGGGAAAACTAGAAGAGGACGAAGCTAGGTGATTAGAAATCCACAAGGTACGGAGAGAGCACAGAGTTTGGAGGCGGAGCCTTCGTAGCTCTGGGCAGGATCCAATCGACAACTCATGTAGTTGGGGAGGCAAGAGCAGCAACCCCTCCTCTGCTGCTTCTATTTCCTCCTCTTCTCTACTCCTACTAGAGGAAGATGCCGTCGTTTCCTCCTGCTGTTGCTCCACCACACCTAACCCTGTTATCTTGTCACATCCCTGAATTATCAAAACTGAGAGCTTCGGCATGTAAGATAGAACTTGTGTTAATTCCTTCCCACTAGGAGCACGAGGCGAACTAATTTTCATACTCTCAGCTGCAAACTGGTAGCCAGCGTGCCTCCCAGATTCAAAGTCCATCTTGAATTTCTTTACTTCCCTTAGGTTATCAAAGTCTAAGCACCTCCAAAACGACGCACTACTATCCAGAGTGACCCTTCCAGTAATTTCCAAGCCTAATGATGTAGATCCAAAAAAATGCTTTCCGTATCTCAACTCAAAGCCTAAACCAACTCTTGATATATTAACAGAGCATGGAGTGCTTCTCCAAGGAACAGGAGGCAAGGACAACATCTTCGGGCAATCTTGGATCACGAGCTCTCGTAGATTTGGAGGCCATATTTTTCGATCTTGTTGGCTGTCTGAAAATGCCAACTCAACGAGTTCAGGGCAATGTTTAATGATAAGTACTTCTAAATGGGATAACATTTGATCACTGCTACCAACAATAGCAACCCATCTTTTCAGCCTTTTTAAATCAGCGAGCTCTATTCTTTTTAAATTCATGAAGTGTTGGCCAGGGCTATTACTCAGTTTTTTTTCATCGCCCATATTAACAAGCTGCAACTCGCCACCTATAGGTGGAAATGTTTCCCAGTCCACGCTATATAGACCAAGAGATTCCAGATTTTGAACTGACAGGTTCAGACCTAGCCAAGAAGGACAAGTACCACCTCCATGCCCTGTAATGCTTAGTTTCCGAAGATTGCTATGCGGCTTGAGACCTTCAAGAACTTGTTCTTCACGCTGAGGATCCTTGTTAGACCGTCTTGCCTTCCAATTTAATATTAACTCGTTCAAGTTTTTCTTGTGTACTAACTTTGCTTCATCTGCTCCTTCCCTTCCTCCAACATTTTCAAGATTATCAATGCTCAACGATCCGCAAAGGTCAAACAGATGTCCTATCTGGCTCAATTCAAATCCGTGGCTTTCTCTTCCAACCACAAATCTTCTTAGCTCTTGTAATGACTTCAGTTTTCCCACCTCCGAAATCTTTGAGTGCACTCCACCAGGAAAATGACGAAGTTTTACAAGGTTAGACATACATCTTTCTAAATTGTGGTTGTCTTGGCATCCTTGCAGGTCTAGAACCCTCATGTGATAAAATCTTGAAACAATGTCGGAGGCTACCAGTTTATTTCTTTCTCCATACAACCAATTGTCATCCACCCGAAGATACCGAAGATGGATAAGTTCCGAAAAGTTGTGCAATAAATCTTCCATGCTATAGAATCCTCCAGATATCAAAATAACACGAAGGGATTTTGCTTTACTAAACAAACCATGCAGAGTCTTTGCAAAGCTACCTTGGCATTTTCCAAATAACATCAATGAGTGCAGGTTCTCAACTCTTAATCTTTCTCCGAGTATACTAAAATCTTTTATACAAGTGTCAAAAGCCTTTCTATCATTGACACTTGAGTCATCTATGTTGATGGACAAGTGGCGGATCGATGGAAGGATTTGTATGGATCTCACATTTGAACTATATAGGCTAAGGCATTCATCTGCTGAAACCTTTAGCCCTAATTCGTGCATTAGATCATGAATAACATAATAAGTGCGCCCATTATCATCATCTTCTTCTTCCTTTTTGAAAAATCCATGATTAATCAGCTCTACCAAATAGCTTAGTCCTATATCTTCAATTTTTTTATTTTCACCATGAGAATGCAAAACATCTAGTCCGATCCAGAAGTGAATTATCTCTTCTTCACTGAATTTGTAATCTTCTGGAAACAATGAGCAATAGGTAAAACATTGTTGCAGATGAAAAGGGAGATAGTCAAAGCTAAGCTTCAGTGCTGGCATAATGTCATGGTCTCCACTCTGTGATTCCCATTCTCTACTTTCTAAAATTCTAGTCCAATGAACCAAATCGAGGTGGTTTCTCAGCAATCTTCCAACAGTTTTTGCAGCAAGAGGTGAGCCCTTTAGTTTTTTAATGATCTCATCTCCAATACCAAGTAGTTCACTATGACCCTCTGGTGGTTGCTTGTTTCCAAACACATATGCAAAGAATAACTCCTTAAATGCTTTCTCGTCTATACCTTTCAGGTCTATCCAATGATCGGTTGTTTTGACCATTTGTGCTAATGCAGGAAACCGAGTTGTGACTAGAATAACACTGCCTTTTGTTTGTGCTTTCTTAAAGGGTACTAGGAACCTATTCCACTCATCCTCATTGCTACAACTCCACATATCATCCAAGACAAGCAAAAACCTTTTAGATTTTAATCCTTCTTCAATCCGGTTTTCTGGACTAGCATTTCCTTCCTTTTTTATTTTATCTGCAATATCTTGCAGCAATCTTGACACACTGAAATTGACAGATACACAGACCCACAATTTTACCTCAAAATGATCATGTAGTTTCTTATATATGTGTTGTGTGAAAGTTGTCTTCCCTATGCCTCCTGGACCAACAATTGGGAGTACCGCTAGGTTGTCCATGTGACGGTATTTTCCCTCGGTAATTTCATGGATAAGCGTACTTGTGACGTCCTTCCTACCATAAAATTCAGGCTCTATAGACTCTGAGGTAGTTATTGGCCGACCCATAGCCATGTACTGGCCATTATTGTTGTTTAGGTTGGCCGCCAGCAATTCTAGATTAAGAATTGTGGATACCTTGGCACACAGTGGCTTTAACTGCTCTATAATATCCTTCATCTTTCGAGACATCTCAACCCTATCAAACTTCAACTCTGGTGTTTGTAAGACGCGCTCTCTCTGTGGCGCCTTATTGGTTTGGGCACAACAGAGGAATCGACGCCCAGTGGATGTAGCATTGGAGTTTGTAGCACTTTGGGCAGATGAAACTGATGAGTAGCATGGAAGTGAAAGGTGTTTACCAACAGTGCGGATGGTGCTACAGGCAGCGGAGGTGATCCTGCCCATGCAGCTGTTGTTAAACAGTTGATCAGTTCCACAA
This sequence comes from Saccharum spontaneum, assembly GCA_022457205.1. NCBI lineage: Eukaryota > Viridiplantae > Streptophyta > Magnoliopsida > Poales > Poaceae > Saccharum > Saccharum spontaneum. The sequence continues at coordinate 40,952,427 of CM039586.1, forward strand.
GGACATGGCCAGCAAACTCCTCCTTTCCTTGGATCTTCTTCTTCCTCGTCATCATCAGAAGTTTTGACGCCAGTACATGGCCAATGTCCACCACACGGGGGGACTCTTGTGCTTGTTGTATCTTCATGTGGCTCATCGTGGGTAGCCTTAGCAAAGCAGGCGGAGCACTTGGAGAAGCCAAGCATCTTTGCAATGGCTCTGGCGGCGTGGCGAGCATTGAGGGCGTGGTTGCGAAGGCAACCTCCCTCATGCTCCTCCGCCGCATGGTAGGTGCCTTCGAGCTCGTCCTGGATGCGGAAGTAATCGACCTCATCCAGCGCGTCGTCGGCTCTGTACGCCAAGTCCCGTAGCTTGTGCAGCAGCTCAGACAACGCCGGATTCTTGATCCCTGGGCCGTGGCCGTGGTGGCCACGGGCGTTGTTGAGCATGCCCTCTGCATACAGCAGCTCCATCCTGAGAGCCTGGATGTTGCCACCCAGCTCGGTGCTGGCCGCCCACGCCTCCAGCACCCCACCCGAGACCGGGCCCAACGCCTTGCCGATCATCCATCGCGCTGCCTCCACGCCAAGCTCCATGGCCGGCAAAGGCAACGGCGTAGGAACGAGATCCAACACTGAAACAGCATGGAAAGATAAAGTCTTTGTGTTAGTTTATTAAACCTTGAAAGACAACCAGACTGTATGTATGAGATCTGATCGGGGAGGATGCATGGATGGATGCGTAGGTTATTACCAACCAGATGAACAACGCAAAGGTTCTTCAACTCAACAGGCAGCAGCAGCAAAAATGAAGGCAATGGAAAGAAGCTGGCGAGAGAGACGCTCAAAAGCACTGCTTAACAGAGAGATGTCAGCAACAGGCAATATCAATACAGGGTATTATATTAGGATTGGAGAAGATTGAATAAAACAAATTGTAGCCAGTGCGTCGTGAGGTGAGGTACCAACTGCAGCGCCGTGAAGTGGCCGTCGCAATCGATATAAATCCAAACAATAGAAATGGACGCCAAGTATATAAATATGAAAGTATATTACTAATTCAATTACCAATGACCTGCTACGACGACTAGGATTGGAGAAGATTGAAGAAAACAAATTGTAGCCAGTGCGCCGTGAGGTGAGGTACCAACTGCAGCGCTGTGAAGTGGCCGTCGCAATCGACGACATAAATCCAAACAACAGAAATGGACCCCCTTAATATAAATATCAAACTATATTACTAATTCAATTACCAATGACCTTCTACTATGACTAGGAAATCATGGTCATCATTCATCATCAAGTAAAATTATTAAACAATTATCAAAGTATTAGCGGGTGGTGCCGTGGTGGGCTGGTGGCAGGTTACTTCTTATTTTTTGCGAATAAGGTGGCAGGTTACTTTCTCCTCTTAATAAAATATACATGCTCAGGCATTTCTGCGATAAAAAAAAAAGCAACGACGCAAGGAGGCACGCAGAAGCAGTCAACCAATCCCGGCCCCATGATGATGTCCTAAGGTTATCGTCTCTAATAATCCAGTCAGTTGCTACCTCAAAAACTAAGCTAGGGCAAAATACCTGCTACCCATTACCCATACCTGAATCCGAACCAAAAATACCCAAACTCGAGGTATCTGATCCCAAATTCGGATAGCGGTTCTAATTACACGAAATTAATTTGGGTAGTTCGGGTAATATTCATCGGTACCCGAATAACCCGAACTACCCGATGATTGCATATCCTCTGTTTTAACTTTGTTGTCACTTGATTATTATTATATGATTCTCTATGTTTGAACAACTACCTGTGGTATATCATTGTGTGCAAATTGCTGCTCAAATTCTATGCAAATTGTTTCTAAAACTATGTGCAAATTGTTGCTAAAGTTTTGTACAGTTTGTTGGTTTTACGTGAATTCGAGTATATCGGGTAGACTCGAACCCGAATTATCGGGTACCCAAAATTCCAGGTAGTATATTTTTTGGACTAATTCGGGTAGCAGTTTTTATTACGAACTGCAGCGCCGTGAAGTGGCCATCGCAATCGATATAAATCCAAACAATAGAAATGGACTCCCTTAATATAAATATCAAAGTATTTACTAATTCAATTACCAATGACCTGCTACGATGACTAGGAAATCATGGTCATCATTCATTAAGTAAAATTATTAAACAATTATCAAAGTATAAGCGGGTGGTGCCGCGGTGGGCTGGTGCCATGTTACTTTCTCCTCTTAATAGAATATACATGCTCACGCACTTTTGCGAAAAAAAAGCAACAACGCAAGGAGGCACGCAGACGCAGTCAACCAACCCCGGCCCATGTTGATGTCTTAGGCCTTGTCTAGGGCCCTGTTTAGTTCCCAAAATATTTTGCAAAATTTTTTAGATTTCTCGTCACATTGAATCTTTGGTCGTATGCATGAAGCATTAAATATAGATAAAAAATAAAACTAATTACACAGTTTAGATGAAATGGACGAGACAAATCTTTTAAGCCTAATTAAACCATGATTGGACACTAATTACTAAATAACAACGAAATTTGCTACAGTGTCATTTTATAAAAAAATTTGCAACTAAACCAGCCCTAGATCCTAAAATGTTTTGAAAAAATTTTTGTAGCATTTTTCATTGTTATTTGATAAAATTTGTCTAACCATAGACTAACTAGAGTCAAAAGATTCGTCTCAACATTTACAGACAAATTGTGCAATTAGTTATTTTTTATCTATATTTAATACTCCATACATGCGTCTAAAGATTCGATGTGACAAGTATTGTGCAAAAAATTTTAGATGTTTTTGGCAATCTAAACAGGCCCTCAGGTATCTCTAATATTTCAGTCAGTTGCTACTTGGCGCGCGTGTGCTCCTAGCTGTCCTGACGCACGCGCACAGGAACACAATACTAGCACGCTAGCGCGTGTAACCTCAGCAGCGTCCATGGGTCTGCTTCTCCATTCTCACGTCTAGCTTTTACGAGGCCTTACGGCCTTAGAATAGGTCTATTAGTGTTTCTCCTGTCTAGATTTTACGAGTTTTATATTTCTTTTTTGGAATAGTAGGTATGTGGAAAATGAAAAGGACGGAGAATGATTTCACATCTATATTGATGTAGAAGTACTAGTTTTCAAAATTTATACTATTTTATGTTTCATGATACTTTGTTTGGGATTAATGATTCAACTGATACAGAAAAATAAAAAATAGTTCATAAAAAAGAAGCAAGGTTATCAAAAAAAACTAAAAAAAGGAATATATCTTATTTATTGAGATACATATGTCTTCGCAAATAGCTAATATAAAGCACGTGCTACTTCCGTTTTTAGTGCTAAATAGTTGTCATTAATACCCTGAAAAAAATAAGACAAGGAATAGATTAAAAATATATGAAGTTATATTGAACTTTACATTATATATGTAAAAAATATGAATACCAAGAAACTGCAAAATTGATTCAGACTAACATTTCTATCATTAAAGATGACAGGACATGTGTATAAATTCAAAACTTACAAACTTATATATTATATTATAAAATTTGTACTGTTAGGTTAAAAAATTTGAACTATCACATTATAAACTTTGTACTGCTAGGTTCAGAACTTTACACTCAGAATTTATAAACTCTGAACGATTACATTATAAACTTTGTACTGTTGAGTTCAAAACTTTGAACTATCACATTATAAACTTTTTACTATTAGGTTCAAAACTTTACACTCAGAGAACTTATAAAATTTGAACTATAACATTATAAACTTTGTACTGCTAGGTTCAAACTTTAAATTATTATATATAAATTTTGTACTGTTACGCTTTACACTCAGAATTTATAAACTTTAAACTATCACATCACAAACTTTGTACCGCTAAATTCAATACTTTAATCAATCATATTAAAAACTTTGTACTGATAGGCTCAAAACTTGACACTCAGAATTTATAAACTATGAACTATGACATTACAAAATTTGTACTGTTATGTTCAAAACTTTGAACTATCACATTACAAAATTTGTACTGTTATGTTCAAAATTTTGAACTATTACATTATAAACTCTGTACTGCTAGGTTCAAAACTTTACGCTAAGAATTTTAAAACTTTTCATTATCACATTACAAACTTTGTACTATTAGATTTAATACTTTGATATATCACATTATAAACTTCGTACTGCTAGATTCAAAACTTTGATCTATTACATTATAAATTTTGTACTGCTAGATTCAAAACTTTATACTCAGAATTTATAAACTTTGAACTATCATATTACAAACTTTATATTACTAGCTTCAATACTTTAATCTATCACATTATAAATTTTGTACTGCTAGGATCAAAACTTTACACTCAGAATTTATAAACTTTGAACTATGACATTATAAACTTTGTACTGCTAGTTTCAAACTTTGAACTATCACGTTTTAAACTTTGTACTGCTAGGTTCAAAACTTTACACTCAGAATTTAAAAATTTAGTACTATCACATTATAAACTTTGTACTGCTAGGTTCAAAACTTTGAACCATCATATTATAAACTTTGTACTACTATGTTCAAAACTTTGAACTATCACATTATAAAATTTGTACTGCTAGGTTTAAAATTTTACACTTAGAATTTTTAAACTTTGAACTATCACATTACAAACTTTATACTGCTAGATTCTATAGTTTTATCTATCACATTATAAACTTTATACTGCTATGTTCAAAATAATGGTGTTACTTGGTACTAATAAAGCAATTCATATATCATGTTAGCGAATTGTGTTTCAGTTTCAGAAACTTCTATCGTGGCTGCAACAAATGTTCAGTGCCATACTATGGACTAGCATCATGAAGGATCAACATGTGATATTGTAGGTATCTATGTGGTGCTGAATTCTTATTAAACAGAACTAAATATCAAAACTACTTTGGAAAAAGAAAGTGACGCCCCCTGCTTTGTTTTCTGTGAGGAGGAAATCGAGGTTTGATGGTATTTCTGCAGACTGTGGTGAAAGCGGCTTGAGCACAAGCCGAAACTTTAGAATGGGAGGATGTCATGTATCCTGTTGGGCTAGACAATGGACTAGGAGAGGGGTCGGCAAGGCAATATGCTGGACCAGATTTTAATCCTCTTCAATCCGGTTTTCTAGACTAGCATTTCCTTCTTTTTTTATTTTATCTGCAATCTCTTGTAGCAATCTTGACACATTGAAATTGACGGATCACAGATACACAGACCCACAATTTTACTTCAAAACAATCATGAAGCCCTTGTTTAGTTCCCCTTCAAAATACAAAAAGTATAAAGATTCTCTATCATATCACCATCACATCAAATCTTTAGACACATACATAGAATATTAAATGTAGGTAAAAAAATAACTAATTACACAGTTTGCTTGTACTTTGCGAGACGAATCTTTTGAGCCTAATTAGTCAATGTTTGGATAATAATTGACAAATACAAATGAAATGCTACAGTATTTCTGGCACCTCCCAACTTCAGAACTAAACAAGGCCGTAGTTTCTTATATATAAGTGTTGTGTGAAAGTCGTTTTCCCTATGCCTCCTGGACCAACAATTGGGAGTACCGCTAGGTCGTCCATATGACGGTATTCTCCCTTGGTAATTTCATGGGTAAGCGTACTTGTGACGTCCTTCCTACCATAAAATTCAGGCTCTATAGACTCTGAGATAGTTATGGGCCGACCCGTAGGCATGTACTTGCCATTATTGTTTAGGTTGGCTGTCAGCAATTCTAGATTAAGAATTGTGGATACCTTGGCACACAGTGGCTTTAACTGCTCTATAACATCCTTCATCTTTCGAGACATCTCAACCCTATCAAACTTCAACTCTGGTGTTTGTAAGGGGCCATTTGGTGCGGCTCTCGCAACTCTGGCTCCCACTACGTTTTTACTATAATGACACATTCACTAGAGATGATTTCCTCTCTCCTCCCTCTCCCTCTCAATACGACACCGGGAGCCGGTGGAGCTAAAAAAACTAGCTTCACCGGCTCCCATGTGCACTGTGAGAGGGAAAGGGAGGAGAGAGGAAATCAGATCCGATGAACAGTGTCGCTACAGTGAAACACGCAGTGGAAGCCGGAGCTACGAGAGCCGCACCAAATGGGCCCTAAGACGCGCTCTCTCTGTGGCGCCTTATTGGTCTGGGCACAACAGAGGAATTGATGCCCAGTGGTTGTAGCATTGGAGTTTGCAGCATTTTGGGCAGATGAAACCGATGAGTAGCATGGGAGTGGAAGGTGTTTACCAATAGTGCGGATGGTGCTACTGGCAGCGGAGGTAATCCTGCCCATGCAACGGTTGTTAACTAGTTGATCGGTTCCACATGGACATGGCCAGCAAACTCCTTGCTTTGGATCTTCTTCCTCCACATCATCATCAGAAGATTTGACGCCAGTACATGGCCAATGTCCACACGGGACTCTTGTGCCTCTTCTATCTTTATCTGGCTTAGCGTGGATAACATTAGAAAAACAGCCAGAGCACTTGGAGAAGCCCAACATTTTTGCAATGGTTCTTGCGGCATGGCGAGCATTGAGGGCGTGTTTGCGAAGACAACCTCCCTCATGCTCCTCAGCTGCGTGGTAGGTGCCTTCGAGCTCGTCCTGGATGCGGAAGTAGTCGACCTCATCCAGCGCGTCGTCGGCCCTGTACGCCAAGTCCCGTAGCTTGTGCAGCAGCTCGGACAGCGCCGGATTCTTGATCCCCGGGCCATGGCCGTGGTGGCCACGGGCGTTGTTGAGCATGCCCTCTGCATACATCAGTTCCATCCTGAGAGCCTCGATGTTGCAGCCCAGCTCAGTGCTGGCCGCCCACGCCTCCAGCACCCCCGCCCGAGACAGGGCCCAACGCCTTGCCGATCATCCATCGCGCTGCCTCCACGCCCAGCTCCATGGCTGCCCAGGCAACGGCGTAGGCACGCACGAGGCCCAACACTGAAATTAAGATTAAATCTTTCTGTTAATTAGTTTCAACTTTGAAAGTCGAGACTGTAAGACATCATCAGGCCAGGTCGGAGAGAAAGGATGGATGCGCAGGTTACCAACCAGATGAAGCGAAGGTTCTTCAACTCAACAGGCAGCAGCAACGAGCCAACGATGAAGGCAATGCAAACTTAAAGCTGGCGAGAGAGATGCTCAAAACCACGGCTTAATAGAGAGATGTGATGTGGGCAAATGAGCAATGGCACAAACCACTATCAATACCGTGCCGGATAGAGTCTGAGAAGCTTGATGAGCACAACAAACTTTAGCGAGTGCGCCATTGTCTTTTACTTTACTTTTAGGAAAGCAAAAGGGAAATTTGATGCCCGGTTCCACTGGCACATGAGGTTGTTGAAACTAACTTAGCATAAACATACTTAACGTGTATACATAATCTTAATCTTCCACCTATATATACATGATTACTAGACTTGCTACAAACGTAGCATGCAGTTGCCCTTCTTAAAGTAGTCATATTCTTTGTTTGAGCTATTGCTTATTTTTCTTCTTGTCTACATTATAGATATTTTGAGGATTTTTTCTTTTGCGACACATGGGCGTCAGAACTTCACTCAAACATTTTGTCATAAAGTCTTTTGCTCTCGCCTTCTCTTCAATATCCAAAGACCAATGAGATCATTAATGTCCAACTCTTGTTTCGTATGGTTTAGAAAAGCGAGAAAGGTAACAAAATCCATCCAAAAAGGTGTAGCTTAGCCGGAATACTTCCGAAGATGCGCAACTCATTAGGGCTGCGTTCGTTTGACAGGGATTGGTGCCCTGGAAACATTCCAGCTAGGATTGCTTGCCTAATTTATATAGGCAGTGCTCACCAGGATTGATTCCCACCCAGAACCAGCCCTAACCGAACAAGCCCTAGCTGATCAGATTTCTATGATAAGAAGATAGTATGGGACAATATGATGGACATAAACTTTTTCAAATGTGACTAGATTTTCAACGTAGTACAAAGCTATAGTCACATGTGAAAATTTGAAAATAGGTTTTGAAATTGCACTCAAAGCAACGCGGGCCGGGGCAAGCCGCAAGTGGGCACAGGCGCGCACTGGATTCGTTGCCAACAGTAGCCGCGTCGTCGACCTTGAAGACGAAGTATTCCGGCTACTGCTGCTGCTCAGCCCGGAGCCCCGCCACCAGGTAAACCATCCTGGCGGCGAGCTCGTCGCGATGCCTTTTGGCGTGCTTGGAGTGATTGGGTTCCACTTCCACCGGTGGGTGGCTAACAAGTTTGCAATTAATAATTTAGTATTAAAAAAGGCAATCGACATGTTTCATTGTTAGGCAAATGCCACATGTCGTAGCTACATTCTACTCCTGAGCTGATTTGTCAAACTTACAACCAAAATGTGGGCAAAAATACACACTGGCGATCAAACTCCCAAACCGAAGTGCAATGATCGTATACAAATTCCAGTACAGTTGAAGCACTTTCACATAAATGAAGAGAATCTAAACACAGGCATCCAATTGGGATCAGCACAGCACTGTTCATGTCTTCCTCAAACGTTACAGATAACAGCACTGTTCAGTTAACTGATTTAATGCTAACGCTCTGCTAACACAGATTACCAAGAGAATACAAGCTGACAGCCTCGTGTCTACAGGTTACACACAACAGAACCTTAGTCTTCAAGCATCTCAACTGAACTGCAGACGGACATACATGTTACAAACCTAGGAACGTAAATAGCTGTCACGTATACCATGTAAACAGTCACTGAACACCTACAGCTTTGTCTACCAACAACACACTCTTTGAGACATCAGCCTACCCATCGTGCTGGACAAGCTATCAACGATGCAGCGATTAAGTGAGCATCACAAGCTACTGTCCTGAGTAGGACATTGAGTATTGTTGGAACTCTGAGCCCGAGCTCGACTCAAAGATGTGGCGCGGAAGGGAAAACTCAGCCTCAGAATCTAAGAATTCAGTGCCACTGCCTCGCTGCCTCTTTGCTGCCCTTTCATGGTTTGGACTAGCGGCAGGAGAGCCATTCTGGCAGTTGGAATCAGGGGTTAGTGGCTCATGGCGGGAAAGAGAATCACCATGACAGGTGCTCTTGATTGCTTCAGTTCGATCTCCAGTGTCCCTATTGGAAGCGCCTACTTGAGTTGGAAACTCGGATGTCGGTGCAGGGGTCGAGGGCTCAGTCCGCTCGGAGTCTGGGAATTGATCACTTGATACTGTGACAGAAGCACCTCCAGCTGGAGTTTCAGATTTCACACCTGTTAAGCGCTGCTGCTCTTCGATGATCTTCTGGAGGTACTTTCCCTGAGCCTCAATTCGCAACTGCAGCTGCCTTTGTACCTTAAAAAATGTGAAATCAGACCATCTCAGCATTCTAAGTCCACTGATCTAATATCTAAGTATCTAATTGTTCAACCAATTAACTTTGCAAATTTGGTAACACGAAAAAGATTATAAATTAAAATGTGAACAGTAAGTGTATTGCAGACTTGCAGCTACTAATAATAGAATAGAACCATTGAAGTCACAAATATTAAGAACAAATTGATTTTGTTCACTAGCAAATAAGATGATGAAAACGATTTTACTATTTTAGCAGCACAAAAACAAGACCAGCTATAAATAAACAAAGAATGTATGAGAAAACAACAACATTGGATGCACAATTCATTTAGTGCAGGATTTGCCTAACTTACAAGAGGGTAGCTACAAACAAATTTCTAGTACAAACATTTAGGGTGTGTTTGGTTACCCAGCTCCCACCATCCCTGCATGCGCTCAGCCGTATAAGCTTCAAGAGAAGGCTGTTTGGATTCTTGTTTCCCTGTTCCAACTCCGCTCCACTCATGCAGTATACGGTGGGATCCTGGCTCTGGGGAGCAGCCCAAATCGAGCTTCACTGGCCAGCCAAGCCCGGTGGATGCAGGGATGGGGTGCAGGGTCTACGTGTCAGTCTCACAGGTCACACAAGTTGCGTCCGCTCATATAGGTAACCAAACAGCTTCCTAGAGTTTTTTGCATCCGCTCACGCAACCTGACCAAACACCATCTTTTTCTGAAATACAGTTCCACTTAGTGTGCATCCACTCATCCGGATATACGACGCAAGCCCCATTTGGCAACCAAACACACCCTTAGTAACAAGAGAGGCTCAGTTGCAGTACGCAACTAAGGGCCTACCGCCTACCCCTAAGTGAACATTTCAGAAGGTACCACAAATATGTTTAATAAATAAATTCCTTTAGAAGAAATATCTGTATCCTTGTATGTGTCTCAGATCTACACATTATGAAGACAACAAAAGCTAAAGGGTAGAACATCCAGGAAAGACTTACTTCTAACTGTTCGTGCAGCCGCTTTTGGACCTCCATCTGCAGCTTGAGGGCTTCAGATATCGGCAATCCACTGTGAACAAAAACTTATATGATGGAAGGTCTTACGTAAAAAAAGATATCTAGTCTAGTATAAAAGAAATAAATGGGACTAAAATGGAAAAACTATTTTCATTAGAAGAAATAAAAAATGTTATTGTTCAGTTTTGAAGTTATTTTGACCTTTCTGTATTTCCTGTCTAACAGTTACGCACCTTACGATATTAAAGGTCAAAACTAATGAGCAGATGGAATCAACATTTTTTTGTGAAGCGGTGAAAGTACCATCTGGACACAATAAAGTAGTCAATTTCATTTTTGCAGAAATCACTCTGAAATAGGAGCGACTACAATTTCAATAAGTTCACACCTAACTTTACAGTTTCAGCATTATTGTTCTAACAGTAACTAATCACATAAAGTCAAGTGCATTCATTATATGTATTTTTCTTAGTAAATTGTAAAATCTAGCATAGATTATCATACTTCCATCTTATGACATGCCACTAGGCCAGTAAAATTCCACTAAAAATGACTCATAAGGGAATAAGTAATTAGATTTTGAATTATGTCCTTCAGTAAAATTAAAAGGAATTAGAATTATGGGTTCATACGAGGATCCCTCAAGTCCGGCAAGCAAATCCCCTGGGTCTTTGTTATCGGCCTTGTTGCCTACATGAGATACAAATTAGGAAGAACTAAAACAATACTGTAGTATCACACATATGGTGATGAATTTAGACACCTACCATCAGTTGAAGCATCAGGAATATACTTTGCTAGCCTGTATTTCTGAAACATGAACGGAGGAGTTAAAGAAGTAAACAGTGAAAGTGACAAATACCAACTGTTAAAAGGCAAGTATCACACTGAAAAAGTATACTTGCAAGTGACTTTTTACATGGTATATTGTTAATCCTTGTACACCCATAATTCTTAGAACTCCTTTTGGAGTTGCTCCTGTTTTATTTGATCAACTAAGTGTTAGCAGAGGCAGAACATTCGGAAAATTGGACAGTTGGACGTGCACAGCAAAACCAAGGGAGCTTCAGATTCTCAAGGGCCATGAAGTTGCTGACATGGTTTTATCAGGTTGCTGCTGACCGTTCCTGAAAATGGCGTCAGTTTGCTGTTGGCTGGATGGTCTTCTTCTCCTTGGTTGCCGGCTCTGGACAAGATGATGACGCAAACAGCGATTTGATAGACAAGATTCAGAATTACTGCTCAGGTCAGGCGAATGGAGAGAGAGAGAGAGAGAGAGAGAGAGAGAGAGAGAGAGAGAGAGAGAGAGAGAGAGAGAGAGAGAGAGAGAGAGAGAGAGCAGTGGATTATTTAGTGGGTTACTTGAGATGAGGGCCTTGGGGCGGTCCTTGAAGAGGATCTTGTGCCGGATCATGCCGATCACCTCCAGCTCCACCTCCGCCACCGCCGCCGGTGGCTCTTGTTCCCCACAGCCAGCATCCATCTTCTTCCTGAGCACCAGCAGGGGCTTCTTGAGCGTCACCTTTGTTCCGGCGAGCTCGTGGTATCCCACAGTGAAGGTGTACCCTGCCTGCTATCAAGTCAAATTCTCAATCGCATCAAGAACCAACACCACAAGGCAGCCAGATGCAAGGAGAGGAGCGGCGAATCAGGAGGAGCTATCTCGCGGTCTTGCCTTGGAAGAGGCGGAGGCTGGGGAAGGGGCGGAGCAGAGGCGGCCGATATGGAACCCCGGATGTCGCCGGCGAAGGAGGCCTGCGGCTGCACCACGCCCTGCAGCTCCACGACGGCCCACTCCGGGCACGACGACTCGCCGCAACCGCACTGCACCCGGATCTGCATCGCCGCGCCTCTGCTTCGCTTCGCTTCGATTCCCTTCCCTTCGCCGGCCGAGCAGAGGTCAGGAGAGCAATTGGATGCGATACGCAGGCAAACGAGGGGAGGGGATGGATCCTTTTTCACGTTTCGCAGATTGGCGCCAAAGTGCCGCTCGCTTTCCCGCCATTTTCTCCCTTGGGTGGTTCGCGCCAACGCCGGATGAGACCAATGGGAAATTTCTCTGACAACAACCCACTGTGTATATTCCATATATACACATTTGGTGATAATATGCAACCACAATATCTTGTGGTGTGATGACTTATGACAAAAACTACTTCCCTGAAAAATTTGTACAGGAAATGTTTTGGATTCATCTTATGAAAGGTGTTTTTCTCTTATACTAGCTCAGTGCAAATCTAATCTAATTTGTTAATACGACATCAACATCAGACGAAACTGTTCTCCACAATATATATACACTAATAAAACAGAAACTCTGTAGTACTAACACTAAATTCACCGAAATATACCCAGTGCTTGCAAAGTGGCGCATGCCATTTGGCCCAGATGTCTCTTGTTAATTGTTATCACTAAAACTGATGCCAACATCACTTATGAATTGAGACTGTGAATGACAAATTCTTAACCTTTGCCTCTTTCAGTTTTCCTTTAGCCGAGGCCAGCAACTCGTCATACTAGAACATGAACAATATCTTGCATACCAGACACAAAAAAGGTTGCCAAAATATACATTCTGAAAATGTCGCATAATTTCCCAGAACTACATTACAAGGAACTTAATCTGCTCTCCTCGTATAGCAACAATTGTCAGTTTCTTAGCTTGCTCTGACAAAATTGTCCAGAGATTGGAGCGCAAGGGACATTCATACAGAGGAACTGTCATATGCATTTGAGCATGCTTTCAGCTTTGAGGATGGCTTATTGAACTGGTATCGTCCCTGTTAAGATCTTACAGGGGGCAAGTTTTCTGGATGTTCCAACCTGGTTTCATCCTTGCATCTATGTAAATGAGATTTCTTGCAGGGAACCTTGCTCAACTTCATTGGTTCATGGCAGGCGAGCAAGAGAGATTTCTTCTGAAGATGATCGTGATCTTGTCAAGATGACTTGACAAAATTTTCTGCCAACCAGATTACTAACAAATTAAAGTTGTAGAAACTTGATCGATATTTGGAACAGAATACTGGCATGAGAGCAGGACACTCACCTCATATCCAAGTCACGACTGTCTATAATCGAGCCGTGCACAACAGCAGAGCAAATGCATGCGGCAACTCTGATGAACAAGATGATAGCAATTTGAAGGAGCATTTGGTTCAGAGCTGCTCAAGATGGTTGCTTGTGCAGATGAATAACAACTTTTGATCAGCAGGTAGATCGTAGGGTGAGTAGGGACCAAGGGTGCATACAGAGAATGCTGCCAATTCATCTAGGATAAGAAAGAATCGCCACCCAGGAACAGTTGAAGACTTGGAACAGAGGAATAAAATTATATAGGCTCTGTGAGCCCACACGTCTTCCGCTGAGATGCCCCGCAAAACTAAAGGAACATAAAGAAGTATATCATATTAGCTGCTTGAATATATACTCAAAGTAATTAGAATGAATACGAAAGTTCATCTGCAGCTACTGGGGGACAGGGGATGAGAAACCGTCATGTGTGGTTGTCTCCATAACCCTACATATAATCTAAAACAAATAGACATATTTGCAAATGTACAGTTCGGCAGTTGAAATCATATAAATCATCAGCAGACTTGACTTTTTGGTATCCTTTTGTCTAATTCTGATCAGACATAGGAAGCTTGATACTGAAAAGAGCAGTCTAATTCGAGCAATGACCCAGAGAACAAATCCCAGTTCAAAAATATTCGACATTAGCTCCTATATCTGTCTAATCAAAACATGAATGAGTTCAAGTACTGTGGAATACATACCAATATATGCTACATTATGCTCCATTAGTCAACCACGTTGACAGAAGAGCAGAATATACTTTACCATCAACGAAGAACATATCCATCCTATGTTGAGCCAAAAAATGCAACATCAGACATCACTACATCAGAACTATAAGTAGTTTCCGAACTGAAAATGTAAGGATGCAAATTATGTTCTGCAGCAATACCTCATGGCAAAAGGCAAGTAATTAAAGAAAGCTCTACGAGCTGAGAATATATTCTAAACTTACTTTTAGGGAATATTTTCTTGAAATCAGGACAATGACATTTACATCCAGTCGATGCAGCCACCTTGGGATCACTACGGTATCTGCAGAACAAGTAAATTAGGAATGTAAGTATCGAAGCAGAAAGTACTGAGAATGCAGCTTGTTTCTGCAGGTTTACAAGTGAAGAAGCGCTATAGAACTGCTACACTCAACAGGGTACTGTCTCAAAATTTCTGCCTATCAATAGTTGCATCAACTCTAGTACTAGATTGAACTACTCAAAGATTAACAAGAGAAAAGCACACAGTAACCGAATAGCAAGGAGCAGAATGTGAATTTAAATTCTCAATGACACAGGTGAATGCATGGTAGAGTTAGAATGTACTAACCAGTCTTATTTACAACATCAGAGACACATATTGAGATTTGAGATGCTCGTCCCAGACAACACAAAATCCACGATACAGAGAGATTCCTACAAGGCTACAAGAATGTACAATTCGAAGAAGAGTTATGCCGATAAAGAGAAACAGGAATATTATTAGTACTGTCGGCTAAAGTATCACGATATATAATTATTTTTACTTTGTAAACAGTGTTTTCCACAAAATCATGTACAGTGCATATAGGATATTCATTGGGTAAATAAATATAGAATGAATCTTATTTACAATCATATATATTGTTGGTCTAGATCATCAAGCATTGAGAGAAAAAACGTGTGCATGAGTTCGATTAATACCATATCTAATGTCAGAAATGTTTTTTAAGATTGGTGGTTGACATATACTTAGTTATACATAATAACTGCTATTCTGCTAGTTCATGCAGCTAAGATACTCATAAGAAAAGTGACGAGTCTATGAGACACATTATAAAGACAACAAGTAATTTCCCACTTACAGAAACATGACAAGGTTGTCACTATGATGCTCATATCAGCTCTGATCCTTTACCAGTCAGTACCAGGAATATAGCATGCCCTACTTGGACCAGTTACAAGGTTGAGGAGAAATGCAATTGAGAAGATAAAGTAAACTATGCACATTCAGTCATGGCGTGATCATTTAATGGAAACCGAAATCTGTAAGTAGCAGTGACAAACAGTTAGAAGAAAAGAATGGTACTTCTATTTTAAATATCAGAAAAGGTAAAAGTAGCACAAAAATAAACAGAACAAGGAGCAGAGCTGATAAACGAACAACTAGGATTAAACTCCTAAATAAACAATCTATACACTAACCAGTTTATGTACAGAGCATGCTGCCAATTCATGTAGGATAAGAAGGAATCCAGCCACCCAGGAACAGTTGAAGACTTGGAACAGAGGAATAAAATTATGTAGGTTCTGTGTCCTGTGCCAACACGTGTCTTCTGATGAGATGACCCGCAAAACTGAAGGAACATAAAAAAATCATATTAACTCCATGAATTATATTCTCAAATTAATCAGAACAATACGAAAGTTCATCTGCAGCTAGTGGGGGACAGGGGATGAGAGACCGTCATGGGTGGTTGTCTCCATAGAGCTTATACAGTCAAAAACAAATAGACATATTTGCAAATGTACAGTTCAGCAGCTGAAAGCATATAAATCATCAGAAGGCATGACGTTTTGCGGTATAATTTTGGCTAATTCTGATCTGACATTGCAAACTTGGAACTGAAAAAGAGCAATCACCTTGCATTACTAATAGTCTAATTCGAGCAATGTTTTGTCATGTTAATTCTGAGAATCGTATGCTTACCTAGAGAACAAATTCCAGTTCAAAAATTTTCAACATTAACCCCTATCTCTGTAATCATATCAAGAATGAGTTCAAGTACCGTGGAATACATACCAATATATGCTAAATTATGCCCCATTAGTCAACCATGTTGACATATGAGCAGAATATATCCATCCTATGTTGAGCCAAAAAAATGCAACATCAGAGTTCAGAACTATAAAGTAGTTTCTGAATTGAAAATGTAAGGCTGCAAATTATGATCTGCAGCAATACCTCAAGGAAACAAGCAAGTAGTTCAAGAAAGCTCTATGAGTTCAGAAGATTCCAAACTTATTTTTTAAGGGAATATTATTGAAATCAAGACAATTACATTTACGTCCAGTCAATACAGCCACCTTGGGATCACTAGAGTATCTGCAGAACAAGTAAATTAGAAATGTAAGCACCCAAGCAGAAAGTACTGAGAATGCTTGTTTCTGCAGGTTTTACAAGTTAAGAAATGCTAAGGAGAATGCATCAACTCTAGTACTAGATTGAACTACTCGAAGATTAACAATAGAAGAGCGCACAATAACTGAATAGAAAAGGCAGAATGTGAACTTATATTCTAAATGACAGGAGAATGCATGGTAGAGCTTCTATTTACTAACCAGTTTTATTTACAGCATCGGAGATACATGTTGAGATGCTTGTGGCAGACAACACAAAATCGTCTATGATATAGAGAGATTCCTACAAGGCTACAAGAATGTACAATTCAAAGAATGTACAAGAAAGAGAAACTGGGATGTTATTAGTAATATTGGCTAAAGTGGCATGATATATAATTATTTTTATTTTGTCAAAAGTGTTTTCCACAAAATCATGTATTATGCAGATACAATGTCCATTGGGGAAATAAGCAGAGCATGAATCTGATTTAAAATCATATCTATTGTTGGTTTAGACCATCAAACGTGGAGGGAAAAAGCATGAGCATCAATTTGACTAATACCATATCTGATGTGAAAATATTGGTTAAGCATTGGTGGTGGCCTTATTGTCAGTTAGTTACACATTATCAAGAAAGTTCTACACCGCTAGCTCATACAGCTAGATACTCAAAAACAAAAGGTGATAAATCTATGAGACACATTATAAAGACAACAAGCAATTTCACACTTACAAAAACGTGATAAGGTTGACACTATGATGCTCATACCAGCTTGTATCAGGAATACAGCATGCTCTACTTGGACCAGTTACAAGATGGAGGAGAAATGCAGTTGATAACATAAAGTAAAGTATGCACATTCAGTGATGGCACGATCATTGTAATGGAAACCCAAACCTGTAAGTAGCAATAACAAACAGTTAGAAGAACATAATTGTAACTTGAATTTTAAATATCAGAAAAGGGAAAAGTAGCACAAATAACCAGAACAAGGGGCAGAGCTGGTAAAAGATTAAACTCCTAAACAGTGCATATACTAACCAATTTATGTACGGCATGGAAGGCACTTGCAAAGAGAAGAAGATGTTGGTGCTTGACAGCAACAGGAGTGTGAAGCGATAGAGAGCGAATTCTATGAGGTTAGAAGAATCAACAATGTACATTTGGAACAAGAGACCTGCAGAGTAGGTAAACACAAGTGGATTAGTTGAAGCGGTGACCGTGTTGAAACAAACAGAAGGAGAATGACTAGGACTATTAAGAGGTTAGGAAAATTAGACTAATACCATATCTATGTGAAAAATGTTTGCTAAGCATTGGTGGTTGGTTTATTGTTAGTTAGTTACACATTATCAAACAACTGCTGCTCTGCTAGCTCATACAGCTACTCATAAAAAAAAGGTGATAAATCTATGAGACACATTATAAAGATAACAAGCATTTTCACACTTACTGAAACGTGATAAGGTTGACACTACGATACTCATATCAGCTCGTATCAGGAATACAGCATGCTCTACTTGGACCAGTTAGAAGGTGGAGGAGAAATGCAGTTGATAACATAAACTAAAGTATGCACATTCAGTCATGGCATGATCATCGTAATGGAAACCCAAACCTGTAAGTAGCAGTAACAAACAGTTAGAAGAAAATAACTGTGACTTCAATTTTAAGTATCAGAAAAGGGAAAAGTAGCACGAACAACCAGAACAAGGAGGAGAGGTGATAAACGAATAACTAGGATTAAACTCGTAAATAGTTTATATACTAACCAATTTATGTACGGCATGGAAGGCACTTGCAGAGAGAAGGTGTTGGTGCTTCACAACAACAGGAGTATGAAGCGATAGAGAGCGAATTCTATGAGGTTAGAAGACCCAAGAATGTACATTTGGAACAAGAGACCTGCAGATTAGGTAAACACGAGTGGATTAGTTGAAGCACTGACTGTGTTGAAACAAACAGGAGAGTGACCAGAGCAAGTGAACTTAGTAGTAGGCAGGAGTAGAAACAGGAAAGTTGATGTTACCTTGATTAGTCATGCTCTGACTATTGGGATACTTCCTATCAGTTTGCGGCACTGCCTTTTTAGCTCCTCGCTGTTGCTATCACTGACATCTATTAGCTTCAGTGAAGTTGGGAGGCCGGCCTTGGGTAGCGCCCGGATGGATGGACAGTATTTGATGTGTAGTTCTTGCAGGGAATTAGGGAGGCCGTCCTCGGGTAGTGAGCGGATTGCTGAGCAGTCGGAGATGGTTAAATTTTGAAGGGAATTAGGGAGGCTGTCCTTGGGTAGTGAGCGGATTGCTGAGCAGCCGTAGATAGTCAGATTTTGAAGGGAATTAGGGAGGCTGTCCTTGGGCAGTGAGCGGATTGCTGAGCAGTCGTAGATAGTCAGATTTTGAAGGGAATTAGGGAGGCCATCCTCGGGCAGCAAGTGGATGGAATGACAGTCGTAGATCCCTAATGTCTTGAGGCTTGTCAATCTGTGCAGCCCCGCCGGGAGGCTCTGCAGCTTCTCGCTATCATAGAATTCGAAGTGTTGTAGGGAGGTTAGGAGCTGCAGGGCCTCATCCTGCTCGTCCGTGAAGCGCTCCATCTCCTTGTTGGAACGAAGGAATAACTTGGTGAGCGAGGAAGAGAGGAGGCTGCAGATGGGTGCAGCAAGGGCTCCTGCGACGTCATCCGTCACCAGCGACGATAGGGAGGAGAGGATTGAGTTGGGGCAAATGGGGAAGAAATTGGTGGTTTGTAGGACGGTTAATTTCTGGAGGCAGCCGTGAGTCGGGACCTGCAGCCCCGAGCTCATGCCTCTTACATCTCCGCCGCAGTTGAATATCCTCAGAGTAGCTAGGGATGCGAGGTTTGAGAGGGGCGGCAGCGTCCCCATGCCTTCAAGGCTGAGGGATTGCAGGGAGGATGGGAAGGGGAAACTAGAAGAGAACGAAGCTAGGCGATTAGAAATTGACAAGGTACGGAGAGAGCACAGAGTTTGGAGGCGGAGCCTTCGTAGCTCTGGGCAGGATCCAATCGACAACTTATGTAGTTGGGGAGGCAAGAGCAGCAACCCCTCCTCTGCTGCTTCTATTTCCTCCTCTTCTCTGCTCCTACTAGAGGAAGATGCCGTCGCTTCCTCCTGCTGTTGCTCCACCACACCTAACCCTGTTATCTTGTCACATCCCTCGATTGTCAAAACTGAGAGCTTCGGCATGTAAGATAGAACTTGTGTTAATTCCTTCCCATTAGGAGCACGGGGCGAACTAATTTCCATACTCTCGTCTGCAAACTGGTAGCCGGCGTGCCTCCCAGATTCAAAGTCCATCCTGAATTCCTTTACTTCCCTTAGGTTATCAAAGTCCAAGCACCTCCAGAACGACGCACTACTATCTAGAGTAACCCTTCCAGTAATTTCCAAGCCTAATGGTGTAGATCCAAAAAAATGCTTTCCGTATCTCAACTCAAAGCCTAAACCAACTCCTGATATATTAACAGAGCACGGAGTGCTTCTCCAAGGAACAGGAGGCAAGGACAACATCTTTGGGCAATCTTCGATCACGAGCTCTCGTAGATTTGGAGGCCATGCTTTTCGATCTTGTTGGCTGTCTGAAAATGCCAACTCAACGAGTTCAGGGCAATATTTAATGATAAGTACTTCCAAATGGGATAAGAATTGACCACTGCTACCAACAATAGCAACCCATCTTTCCAGCCTTTTTAAATCAGCAAGCTCTATTCTTTTCAAATTCATCCAGTGTTGGCTAGGGCTATCAATCAATTTTTTTTCATCACCCTTATTAACTAGCTGCAACTCACCACCTATAGGTGGAAATGTTTCCTAGTCCACGCCATCTAGACAAAGAGATTCCAGATTTTGAACAGACAAATTCAGACCTAGCCAAGCAGGACAAGCACCACCTCCATGCCCAGTAATGTCTAGTTTTTTAAGATTGACATGCGGCTTGAGACCTTCAAGAACTTGTTCTTCACGTGCAGGATCCTTGTTAGACCGTTCTTCATTCCAATTTAATATTAACTCGTTCAGGTTTTTCTTGTGTATTAACTTTGCTTCATCTGCTCCTTCCCTTCCTTCAACATTTTCAAGATTATCAATGCTCAATGATCCGCAAAGCTCTAGCAGATGTCCTATCTGGCTCAATTCAAAACCCTGACTTTCTTTTCCAACCTCAAATCTATTTAGCTCTTGTAATGACTTCAATTTTCCCACCTCTAAAATCTCTGAGTGCACTCCACCATGAAAATGGCGCAGTTTTACAAGGTTAGACATACATCTTTGTAAGTTGTGGCAATCTTGGCATCCTCGCAGATCTAGGACCCTCATGTGATAAAATCTTGAAATGTTGTTGGAGGCTACCATTTCAAATTATCTTCATACAACCGATTGTCATCCACACGAAGATACCGAAGATGGATAAGTTCCGAAAAGTTGTGCAATAAATCTTCCATGCTATAGAAGTCTCCAGATATCAAAATAACACGAAGGGATTTTGCTTTACTAAACAAACCATGGAAAGTCTTCGCAAAGCTACCTTGGTGTTTTCCAAATAACATCAATGAGTGCAGGTTCTCAACTCTTAGTCTTTCTCCGAGTATACTAAAATCTTCTTTACAAGTATCAAAAGTCTTTCTATCATTAACACTTGAGTCATCTATGTTGATGGACAAGTGGCGGATCGATGGAAGGATTTGTATGGATCTCACATTTGAACTATATAGGCTAAGGCATTCATCTGCTGAAACCTTTAGCCCTAATTCGTGCATTAGATCATGAGTAACATAATAAGTGCGCCCATTATCATCATCATCATCTTCTTCCTTTTTAAAAAATCCATGATTAATCAGCTCTACCAAATAGCTTAGTCCTATATCTTCAATTTTTTTATTTTCACCACGAGAATGCAAAACATCTAGTCCGATCCAGAAGTGAATTATCTCTTCTTTACTGAATTTGTAATCTTCTGGAAACAATGAACAATAGGTAAAACATTGTTGCAGATGAAAAGGGAGATAGTCAAAGCTAAGCTTCAGTGCTGGCATAATGTCATGGTCTCCACTCTGTGATTCCCATTCTCTACTTTCTAAAACTCTAGTCCAATGAACCAAATCAAGGTGGTTTCTCAGCAATCTTCCAACAGTTTTTGCAGCAAGAGGTGAGCCCTTTAGTTTTTTAATGATCTCATCTCCAATACCAAGTAGTTCACTATGACCCTCTGGTGGTTGCTTGTTTCCAAACACATATGCAAAGAATAACTCCTTAAATGCTTTCTCGTCTATACCTTTCAGGTCTATCCAATGATCGGTTGTTTTGACCATTTGTGCTAATGCAGGAAACCGAGTTGTGACTAGAATAACACTGCCTTTTGTTTGTGCTTTCTTAAAGGGTACTAGGAACCTATTCCACTCATCCTCATTGCTACAACTCCACATATCATCCAAGACAAGCAAAAACCTTTTAGATTTTAATCCTTCTTCAATCCGGTTTTCTGGACTAGCATTTCCTTCCTTTTTTATTTTATCTGCAATATCTTGCAGCAATCTTGACACACTGAAATTGATGGATACACAGACCCACAATTTTACCTCAAAATGATCATGTAGTTTCTTATATATGTGTTGTGTGAAAGTCGTCTTCCCTATGCCTCCTGGACCAACAATTGGGAGTACCGCTAGGTCGTCTATATGACGGTATTTTCCCTCGGTAATTTCATGGATAAGCGTACTTGTGACGTCCTTCCTACCATAAAATTCAGGCTCTATAGACTCTGAGGTAGTTATTGGCCGACCCGTAGCCATGTACTGACCATTATTGTTGTTTAGGTTGGCTGCCAACAACTCTAGATTAAGAATTGTGGATACCTTGGCACATAGAGGCTTTAATTGCTCTATAATATCCTTCATCTTTCGAGACATCTCAACCCTATCAAACTTCAACTCTGGTGTTTGTAAGACGCGCTCTCTCTGTGGCGCCTTATTGGTTTGGGCACAACAGAGGAATTGACGCCTAGTGGTTGTAGCATTGGAGTTTGCAGCATTTTGGGCAGATGAAACCGATGAGTAACATGGAAGTGGAAGGTGTTTACCAACGGTGTGGATGGTGCTACGGGCAGCAGAGGTGATCCTGCTCATGCATCGGTTTTTAACCAGTTGATCGGTTCCACATGGACATGGCCAGCAAACTCCTCCTTGCCTTTGATCTTCTTCTTCCTCCTCGTCATCATCCGAAGCTTTGACGCCAGTACATGGCCAATGTCCACCACACGGGGGGACTCTTGTGCTTGTTGTGTCTTCATGTGGCTCGTCGTGGGTAGCCTTAGCAAAGCAGGTGGAGCACTTGGAGAAGCCAAGCATCTTTGCAATGGCTCTGGCGGCGTGGCGAGCATTGAGAGCATGGTTGCGGAGGCAGCCCCCGTCATGCTCCCCAGCCGCATGGTAGGTGCCGTCGTGCTCGTCCTGGATGCGGAAGTAGTCTAGCTTATCCAGCACGTCATCGGCCCTGTAGGCGAGATCCCGTAGCTTCTGTAGAAGCTCGGACAGGGCCGGATTCTGGATCCTCGGACCGCTGCGGCCATGGCTTCGGGCGTTGTTGAGCATGCCCTCCGCATACAGCAGCTCCATCCTAAGAGCCTCAATGTTAGGACCGAGCTCGGTGCTAGCCGCCCAGGCCTCGAGAACCCCACTGGAGGCGGGCCCCAACGCCTTGCCCACCATCCATCGCGCCGCCTCGATGCCGAGCTCCATGGCCGGCAAAGGCAACGGTGGCCTCTCGGCCCGCGGCTCCCAAATCTGAAAGAGCAAGGAAACGAAAGTTAAGCCTTTGTGGGTTAGTTTTAGGTTGCAAGGACGAAACTGAGTGACCGGATCCGGGAGGATGTGAATGTACATGCACTCCGTACTTACCAAACCAGATGAAAGCAGCAAACGTGCAGGAACCAGGCCGTAGCAACCAGATGAATAGCGGCGGGGCGGGCAGTAGCAACGGTGGCCTCCCGTGGCTCCCTAATCTGAAAGAGAAGGAAATGAAAGTTAAGCCTTTGTAGGTTAGTTTCAGGTTGCATTGACGAAATTAACTGAGAGACCGATCCGAAAGGAGGCTAATGTACGTACCAAAACTAGGAATTATTGAACCAGATGAAGCAACACACGTGCAGGAACCAGGCCGTAGCAGCCAGATGAAGCGGCGGGGCGAGCAGTAACAAAGATGGATCAGAACGAGGCAGTGGACACGTGAAGCATAGCAGGCATGCATGCAGCAGCTACCAGCTTGCTTGCGAGAGGAACGGGACGCTCCAAGGCACTGATGGGTCGAGTTATGGAGACAAATGAGAGCGGATCACGCGGTAAGCTAGTGACTTGGTTCCTCCTCCTCACGACCTGCTTGGCAATGGCAATGGCAGTTGGTCTCTGTGCGCACGTCGATGGGAGGATATGTATAAGATGAGATTGAGAGTAGCTAGTCAACGGCCAAACTGTCACATCACATGTTGCAGCAAGTGGGTCGATCAGTCGGTTCTTGTTATACTACTAGTACTATGCTCCGTCTGTCCCGCAATAAAGGACGTCGGGGAGTTCAAATTGAACGTCCAACTTCATACCGTCAGCAATGCATCTAGAGTAGCAGAATGTTCACGTTTATGGAATCTCCTATGTACCTGCTGAAAGCTAGAACACCATTTGTTATAGGACAGAGAGAGTATAGCTAGTACAGTACTTAATTAACGGCACCATTTCCGTTTCATGCCCCAATGCACAATGTCCGGCCAGTAGGGAAGCCAGTAGACAGATGGCTCTATGGCATAACGTGGCCGACAGCTCGGACGGTGCGCGCGTAGGGTTTGGAGATTTGAGCCTGTGAGTGAAGCTAGCTAGGAGGGTCTGCGTCTGGGTCTCTGCCACCATGCATGCCTGTGTCATCGAGCAATCTTTGCTCAATAGCGTCACGTTCAATCACGTGGAGGAACCTTCAGGGAAATTCGTTCTCAAACCTGGATACGATCGCCACCGCTACTCGACACACTCTTGCTATAGGGCCTGTTTCGTTTCTCAATGCTATTTAGGAATCGAGATTCAAACCCGCGACACACACCTTTGTTGATATCGATAAGAGCATCTTCAAGAGTTCCCAGTAGTTTCTTATAAAACCATGGTATTTTTCAACTCGTCAAAAACTATTAGGACAAATAGATAAGCCCATCTCTAAGAGTTTCTAATAATTTCACTCCTAAAATATCAAAATTTGGTCCCTCATGAATTTTTCTTTGCGGCAGTTACTTTTTTTTGCGACATCGCAAGGCCAGTCGCATCTGTGGGTCGTCGCCGCCGCCTCCTTCCATGCTTGTACCGACCCCAGCTAGCCACAGCCCGCAGGCTGCCTCGCCTAGCCGCCAACAGGAGGCCACAATCGGTTGCCAGCCTCTCCTGTAGGCCACGGCCAGCCACGAGCATCTCCCTGCTGGCCAGTGTAGGCTGCTATCATTCACATGCAGGCTAGATGTCATGAGTGCTGAGAAATCACTTCTACAGAGCCCTTGTTTAGTCTCCGAAATATTTTGGAAAATGTAACTGTAAAGCTACTGTAGCACTTTCGTTGTTATTTGGCAATTATTGTCCAATCATGGCCTAACTAGGCTTAAAGGATTCGTCTCGTCCATTTCGTCTAAACTGTGTAATTAGTTTTATTTTTTTATCTATATTTAATGCTTCATGCATGTGTCTAAAGATTCGATGTGACGGGAATCTGAAATATTTTGGGAAATATTTTGGGAACTAAACAAGGGCAAAGTATGAACCCTATTTTGGATACGCATTTATTGCTTCATTATGAGTTGTGCATTTCATTTAAATATAATTAACACTCAATCTTGCGTCATTAATTTAGAGCTACTCACCTAAGTAATCATAGGCTTTACTTAACCAATGGGTTTGGGAACCGCTTAATTGCTTAGTTCGCTAGTTTTGTTAGAAGTCGAGTTTGAGAAGGGAACTCACTCTCGCGCGTTTAGGAGCTTCATCGGGATAATTAATTCTTTAAAACTTGCAACGGGATCTACTTGATTTATAATTGCTCAAACATGAATTAATTAGGATCAACCCCCAACTTGATATACTATTATGATGATCAATTTTGGTAATCTCTACTCAAGCGAGAGGTAAGGTCATTGTGAATGCGGGATCTCAAGTGACGTAGCTCGTGGAGTAGCTAAGGACCGTTAATTGGGATAGCGAGTCTGAGTAACCACCTGTACAGACCACATATCGCAAATGGGGGCGGTAAGGCAAGTAGCTAGTGGTGACCGACTTTCTCATGAAATTGGCATGGGGGGTGACACGGTGTAGATACAACGGCGTTACATCGGTGCCCTCTAGGTGCACAAGGGGGCATGAGAAATCATCACCTTGGTATCCTTCCTAACCATTCGTGAAACACTCTTGGCCACACTAGTAAAAGGTTGGAGACATGAGGCAACCCTTACTCGGGCACGAGCATGGAGGTTCGTCCCGTTCTCCGTGTGGGTACAGTTGTACACCTCTGCAGAGTTCTTTTGAAAGCCTGAGGTCTTTCGGGACAGAACCCGGTTGTTCTTACTTCTAGACTCATTGTAGCGTAATGATGAAACTTGATGATGAGATGAGTTATAATGATTGATGACTTAATTATGCTCTCAATGTTACTTGCGATTTATTATATATTGTTATAAAATTAAATGATGAATCATGACTATTTCATTTATTTAATAAACGCCATGCCTTTATGCAAATGTACAAATACATATTAATTCCTTTGCATCCACCAAATATATATGTTGAAATTAAGTCCTGTGAATACGCAATGTACTCATGGTGCTGCCGTTAAGTTGTTTTGCAGGTAAAGGACATTGGCGGCCATCTCACCCTGTCGTTGGTGGCAAAGTGGGTGAATGGCGAGAGCTGTCCAAGCTATGGCAGCGATGCCCATGGGCAAGGCAACCACCCATTACTAAGTGAGAAAGTATATCGTAGCGTAGGTGTAAGGTAGTAAGATAGTTGTCTTATTCTCACTACATTAATTTAGTCTAGTCTTATGTTGTACAAATAATTTATTAAATTCAACAAGACTTGTAATATATGTTTTCCTCTGAATTATGTACTCTGATGCTAAGATGTAATCTTGAGCTATGGAGGCTATTGTGGTATGATACTCAACCGAGATCCAGTGTTGTGGAGATGTGGATAGCATCTCTAAGAGATCGTCGATGTTAGTTTGCTTAAATTGAGTTGGTCAAGAGGATAACACTCGATTTATATTTCTTTTCAATTTCCATTCAAGAGTAAATTAATGCGGCGGGACCCTACAGACGAAGTCACCACAGACACCTCACTATCAACGGGAACATCGCTTACCACTGAAAGCACAACACCATTAAAACCCGAAATATTCGCTCACACGAGGAGTCGAACCTCTGTTTCATGCAACGAGAAAACCCGTATGGAGTATACACTTACACGGAAAGCGTGCCGGTAAACCTTTTATTATTGAGCCTACATTCAGAGTTTATTCTTCAAAGAATGAGTATTTGTAATCATTTTAATTATAGTGTTAAAATATGCTAGCAAATATATTCATGTATTGTAATTGAACATACAACTTATTTTATGACAACACGGACAACTTGCAGCTTGAAGATTTATTCAACTATCCCGTCATACATCATTTTAGAATCGGACTCTATAGCTTAAAGATTTATTAAACTATCCCGTCATGCATCATTTTAGAATCGAACTCTATAGCTTAAAGATTTATTCAACTATCGCTATCATGCATTCATTTTGGAGTAACATGTGGACACGCACTACTCTAGCTTGTACAGGCAAGAGGTTTACATATTGTATCCAATAATCATGTTATGTGTTCCATTTTGTCCTAGGATCGAACTATCCCGTGTCTGGACACACTACTCTAACTTGTACGGGCAGTAAGGGCATGATGGAGAAAGTGATGTACCATTGAAACACTTAATAGTTTATTATTTGTATGTAAGTATGTATTACTAATTTTTTTTACAAAATAATTCATACTTGGAAACCTATCCAAAGCACTTCTCTTCCTGTGCATGGAGGTGGAGACAGGACAAAAAAATTTCGACATGTGTCCTCTAATAAATTCGCATGTGCTTCTCTTCGGCTCTTCCACACATCATGTACGAGACGACTAACTCTATTCTCCAGATTCTAATCCTAATAAGTGGAGATGACACGACATGTGTATAGACGAAAAACGACTTGATTTATCGTTTAGCAGTTTGATTTGTTTGATTATTAGGTAGGTAGATTGAATTGCGAGCTAAACTTTATAAAATGACTTGTGCATAAAAATAGAAAGAAAAAACACAACAATAGTTTAGAGGTGGAATCCTTTTGTTCAAAGCTAAGGCCATGGGTTCGATTTCGTATTCATTAGAATAGAATTCTTTTTTTTTTTGAACCGATGAGTTATTTCTTCTCATTCCCATGTACTGTGCATGAAAATACCGTGGGCATCGGATTTGAACCCGGAGTGGCCGAGCGCACGGCCCTCGTGCTGCTGACCAAGTGAGCCTCAGCTCGTTCCCTCATTAGAATAGAAAATTCTATTTTCATTTATTATATATAAGGAAATAAGGAATATATATATATATATATATATATATATATATATATATATATATATATATATATATATATATATATATATATGGGGAACTGGAGAAAACGAATAGAAGAACCGGAAAAGGAAAAAGGCAAAGGCAACCGCGGCCTCCTGGTGAAGTGATGCGGCTTGGCAATGAGTTATCCTGCGCACGTCGATCGGTGGGATTAGGTATGAGATCAGATCTATAGTAGCTAGTCAACGCCCAAGCGCTGTCACATCACATATTCACATGTTGCAGCTCGTGGTCAGTCAGTTCGCTATACTACTAGTGCTACTTTAATTACCGGCACCAGCCCATTGTCATCAAGTAGGTCAGCCGCTCAGACAGTAGGCATATATATATACTCCCTCTGTCCCTGAAAGCTTCAATTCCTAGAATCCGTGCCGGTCAAACTTTTTTAAGTTTGACTAACTTTATAGAAAAAATGAACAACATTTATGACATAAAATAAGTATTTTATGAAAATATATTTTATGATAAATCAAATGATACTAGTTTGATACCATAAATCTCAGCGTTTTTTCATAGAAATTCGGTCAAAGTTTAAAAAGTTTGACTTAAGACAACTCTAGAAATTGAAGCTTTCAGGGACAGAGGGAGTATATAAGTAGTATATGAGGAACGTTATGGCTCCTTGGTTGGTTAACGTGTGGCCAACAGTTCGGGTGGTGGGCGCGCGTAGTGTTCGGAGATTTGAGCCTGTGAGTGTGAGTGAGACTAGGAGGGTCTGGGCAGGGTTTTTTTTACCGACCGGTTTCCGGTAACCGCCGGCCGCCGGTAGCGGTAAACCGGTCGGTTTGACCGGTAACCGGTCGGTAACCGGCCGAATTCAAATTTAAATTCAAACATACTTCGGTTTGGTTCGCGGTCGGTAAACCGGTCGGTTTGGAGCGGTAACCGGCCGGTTTGGCCGGTTTACCGCTCCAAACCGTTTTTTTATGAATAAGAAAGAAATTTTGGTACTTCCTTTGCACAAATTAATGTAAAAAGACCACACAATGTGGTAAAAAATAACATAAGTCACTAAAGCAACAATATATAGTCGCATACAAATACATATTCGCTTAAATATATAGTCACTAAAACAACAATATATAGTAGCATACAAATACAACATATAGTCGCTTACACAAACAAAGATATAGTTTCCGCTCGCATGGTCAACTACGTAGGATGTATGGGAAGACCCCTTGTTGGCACGACATTTCATATTCGGCGGTGGACATAAGAGAGATACCTTGTTGTCTAAGCAGGTCAGCCTTGTAATCTTGCCAAGTTTGTCCTGTCCATGCTGCTGTTATCTCCCATTCTTGAACTAACATATTGTAAAAACTGGGGTCTTCCCATTCATAGACCCATCTAGTCTGAGTCTGCATGGTCATGTCAGGAATGGGATAGCTATAAGTAGGCTGTGAGGTATCACTGTAGGAGGAAGAAGAGTACTGTGGAGTGTCGTAGTCCGTCGGTGCATATGCTCTCCTCTACGATGTCGGTTGTCCATGGTCACGGTCTTGAGTAGCATGTGTGAATTGGGTCTCGCCTGCAATCAACCATAATTAGTAGGCATAGACAGAAACAATTGTGTGTATGTAGGTGCAATGGATACCTGTGAAATGAAGACCTACATAACTACTACCACCAGCACCAATAGTAGCATCCCCACTCCCACCACCACCACCGTCTGTCCCACCAGCACCGCCACCATCACTCCCACTAGCACCGTCATTGGCACTGTCATCGTTACTACTGTCATCGTCACCACTATCCTGGGACTGGTATTGCTCATCCTCAGTCTCTGTGTCGCTGGTCACAGCTTTTCCTTTTCCTCGGTGACGCTTGCCGTGACCCTTCGGAGGCACCATCTGCATCTTCCTCTTCCCGAGGTGACTTGCACCCACATTTCTACGGGCCCAATCACTGATGCAATCATGCCCCGTAGCCTGACGTAGATCATCGGGGTCTATTTGGTCACTGCCAACACAAACAAATGAATCACATAATACAGGTGAGACATACACACACATTTGTATATATATAAATATAATGTACCTAACAAGGTGTAATGGCAGAGGGACGTCCATTTCGTCAGAATCCTCATCAAGAACAGGAGGCAGATTAGATCTACCGTACTCCATCCATTCCCTAACCGGATTGCTCCGGTCATAGAATGAGACTTCGGCGAACCGGTCGATAAAATCTTCATCATACCTTCGTGGGTTCACATCCGCTAGTCGCAGCCGAAGGTTGTAATTGACATAAATAAGCCTGTTTAGTTTCTTGTGCGACAACCGATTGCGAACCTTAGTATGCAGCAACGCAAAAGTACTCCAGTTCCGCTCGCATCCACTGGAGGAGATGCATTGTGAAACAAGCCGCAAAGCAAGGCGCTGCAAATTTGGAGTATCTCTACCAAATATCATCCACCAGGCCGCTGCAAGTGCAACACATTATGTTAGCTATATGTTCCAATATACGAAACCAAATTGGTGCAGATTTAGAGTATCTCTTACATTGGGTTGTCCTTGGATCCATCGCCATTTTCATTGCCAGTTCTGAACCAAACTCACCACGCTTCTGTCGAAAAATCTCAGCCTCCTGCAATGTCTGCACGGCGCACTCCACATCCGTCATTTGCTGAAATGTCTCCTTCAGGCCACCGAACATTGTTGGAGTTGGATCCATACTATATGTAAGCTTTGGATTTAGAACAACAGCTGCAACATATGATTCAAATAAGCATACGGGAAATATTCAATATATACATCTTGCTAAATCAACATAAGTCATTATCATACCTGAACCCACATACGTCCCTATGTACACGTCACGAATCCTTGCATCCATAATCTCTCTATACTCATTTCATGTTTGCGTATTCCTTCCAAAGTACGACTCTAACTCCTGTTTGCAATTCTGGTACTCGTACACCACCTCGCACATGTTGGGTCGCTTGTCTTGATCAGCGAAATGAAGGAACTTGTAAATTGGTTAAACTGTATTTATGATGTATTCCAATCCCTCCCACCACTGAATATTTGACAATCTTACATGAGCATAGCGACCTTCTTCAGTGCGTGCCCACTTGCTCTGCAAAAACTCAGTAGATGCCATCCACTGCATGAACTGTTCACGTTTTCGATGAAAGCTCTCTAAAAACATGTAGTTGGTCCCAAATCTAGTGCCATTCCACTTGACCAACTCACCACCAATTGCTTGCTTCATCATATGATTCAACTGAGCATGGTTGTGCAACCAAGTTGAAATTCGCTTGCATACTTGCAACATACCTGCATGATCGGTCCTGTTACCAATATCCTTCAACATCAAGTTGATGGTGTGTGCCAGACAAGGTGTCCAAACAATGTGTCCATACTCCTCTTTCAGTGAGGTGCAAGCTTTCTTGTAGTTGGTGCCATTGTCGGTGACCACATGTACAATATGCTCGGCACCAATCTCCTCCACCACCTTCCGAATCTCCTGAAAAACGCATAACATATTATATATACACACATATATATATATATATAAATAAAAAGAAACACATGACAACTATGTTTAGGACGTACCCTGTACAAATAGTTAGCATCTTGACTTTTTCCAGATGCATCAATGGATTTGTGAAACCATGTGACCCCATTGCAATAAATCAGAAAGTTTATGACACTCATTTTTGTGGGGCCAGTCCATGAATCACACATCAACGTGACACCAAAGTTGGGCCACTCCTTCTGAAACTTCGCATATCTATCCTTCAAGTCTTTCTCATTCTGTTCTAGGTACTTGCCATCAATATCTCTTCCAGTGGGTGACGCGATGCCTTCACCTGAAACCATAAGCAAACAATGAGAATATGGAAACATACATAAGGCCATAGGTCTCCACGTATAGGTACTTACCCCACTTCTGTGTCTCTCGCACCGCACTGACAAAGTACGGATTATCGACATTTCTTCCTGGGATTCCTACATAATAGAAAAACTTTCCCCAAGCTTTACCAATAGCTTCCTTTGCATTTTTCCCCTTCTGCGTCCAAGAGCCTGTATCAATCCTTTGTTGCTGCATTCCTCTCCTCCCACCCGCTGCCACATGATAGTCCTCCACCTCCACTGGAGTCTCCCTCCGTGATCCTGCTCTTCTAAACAACCTGTCAATAGGATTCCCACCTTGCGAACCACCACCACCAGCACTACCCCCTCCACGGTGGTAATTACCTCCTCTCTGTTGCACCCTCTGCTCGTACTCATATTCTGCTCTTGACTGGTTGAGTGCTTCCTTCATTTAAGCCTCATATTCATCATCACTGAGGGGATGGTTTCCCTCAGCTACAGCTTTTTCTTGTGCCAACCTTTGTCGAGCCCGGTCAGCAGTCGTCTTCTTAGCTCTGTCAAGATCTCGCCGAAAGTACGCACGCACATCTGGTGGCACACGGGCGCAATGCAAGGTGTCCGCCCCGTACCCAGCCAAATGCTGTTTAAATCTAGTGCAACCACCGCCTGCTCTCGTCACATGACAATATTTGCATCTCCATCCAGGAGCAAGATTTTCACCATGCTCTCATACAACGTCTCTGTTTCTGCCTGACATTGTCTACTCTACCTGCATAAACGGACAACACAAAGTCACACCTAAATAAAATGTATCCTAAATCCTACCACAAATCCTCCATAATATATACCTAAAATATACCTAAAATCTATACCTCACATACACAAAGTCACAATATATATACAAAGTCACACAATATATACCTAAAATATACATCCTACCACAAATCCTACCTCTAATCCTAAATCCTAAAAAAAACATCCTAAAATAAATCCTACCTAAAACCTAACCAACAAACTATCCTAAATCCTAACACAAATTCTACCTAAATCCTAAAACTACTCTAAATAAAAAAAACAAAAAAACTCACCTGCGCGGTTAGTCGCGGAACCGGTCGGTTTACCGGGCTAACCGAGCGGTTAGCCGCTGGATCCGGCCGGTCAACCGACCGAGCGTCGCGGGCTCGGTAAACCGCGCGACCCGGTCGGTAAACCGAGCTGAAGGCGCGGTAAGCCGGCGGCGGCGGGCGAACGGGTAGGGTTAGGGTCGGACGCTTGCGGAAGGGAGAGGAAAAGAAGCGTCGGCGCGTTTGACCCCCCCCCCCCCCCCCCCGCGACCTCCCGGCTCGTTTTGTGCCCGTGGCGGCCTAATGGGCCTCATGGGCCTTAACGGGCCGGGACTGTTTTTTTTCTTTTTTTTCAAACTTCTATTCGTATAAATAAATACTAAACGAACTCAAATTTGAAAAATTTTTACACCATTGGCTTCTATAAATCATGGACTATTTTAGGAATTTTTTTAGCATTTTTTTTTCAAATTTTAAATTTGAATTTGGGGAATACCTAACCGGACCGGACCGGCCCGGTTAGGGCGGTTACCGCGGTAAACCACGGTAAACCGGCCGGTTTTTTTAACCCTGGGTCTGGGTCGTCTTTGGCACCATGCATGTGTGAGCACTGAGCAATACTTTGAGATCAATAATAGCGTCATGCATGTTCGATCACGTGGAGCGAGCTGGAACCTGCAGCGAAACTCAGCTCCATTCTCAAGCCTTGATCCGATCGCCCCGCTACTACTCAACAGTCAACACACACTTGTTATAGGCCTGTTTCGATTCTCAAAGTTTAGGAAGCAGCGTTCAAACAAACCCCTCTGCTTCCCAGCGTTGACCGTAGCACGTACTTGCAACCAACCACGTTAGTACGTGTCAAGGATAATGACTAGTTGCTGCTTTATTTGTTGATCACTTTGGAAGGAGCGGAACGCGAGGACGTTCCAAGGAGCAGCTCTCTTGGCCGTCCAGTTAACTGCTCTGATTGTTGATCAAGCAAACGAGTGGTGTCTTGCGGGCGACAAGCAGCTTCGGTCGCTAATCGTGCTTCTTTGATGGCTGCGTTTTGCTTTAAGCTTGGTGCTGTTAGTCTCAGGTCACAGAATAGTTTGTGTAATTACAACCGGCTGTTTCTTTCGGTTACCAGGGGGTCCTT
The DNA here is from genome assembly GCA_022457205.1 of Saccharum spontaneum. Taxonomy (NCBI): domain Eukaryota; kingdom Viridiplantae; phylum Streptophyta; class Magnoliopsida; order Poales; family Poaceae; genus Saccharum; species Saccharum spontaneum. Next base: position 40,986,651 of record CM039586.1, read on the forward strand.
TGGTTGGGTAATGTTGCAACTACCAGGCCTTGTTTTTCGTAACAAAAACTCTATCTCATTCCTTTTAATGAAAAACGTGCCTCGGCATGTTCGCAAAAAAATAGGAGTACAACTTGCTAGCTTGTAAAACCTGTAGCTTTTAGTTTAAAAAAACGGTAGGTTTTCATTTATTATATTCGATTATTATTCATTATATTTTTCCTATTTCAAATTATAAGATGTTTCGGCTTTTATAGATATATAACTTTTGTGATGTACTTAGATATACACTATATCTAGATACAGTATATCTAGAAAAGCCAAAACATTTGATAATTTGTAATAGAGAGAGTACTTGTTTTCCAGGAAATTAGAATGTGTAAGACTGACTGCACTCTTCATCCTCTAAATTCATCCTCTAAAAGGAATATTTTGTCCTGGTCATCGAGATTCCATCGTCTATATCAATTTCTCCCGCACCCATCCATACTCTATATCATCCTCTATCCACTGTGGGGCCCACTTGTCAGTTTTTTTCCTTTTTTCTTTTTTTCCCTTTTCTCTTTCCTTTTCTTTTTCCCCTCTCCTCCTTATCCATTCGACCACACCGCCCTCCCTCCCCATTCTCTCTCTCGGGGCGCATCTGCGACGGAGGCGGAGGCCTGCGCGGCGGTGCCCCCTTCTCCCTCTCCCTCTCCCCTTCTAGCTCCCTCCACCGGCGGCCGACCGCGCCGCCCCCTCCCTGCACCGCGCCCCCTCCACGCACGGCCACCGGAGCTGCGGAGGTCCCGGCGGTGGCTCCAGCTCGCGGATCCGGCGTGGAGGGCCTCGAGCTCGCGGATCCGGCGTGGAGGGCCTCGAGCTCACGGATCCGGCGGCGGCGGCGGCTCAAGCTCGGGCCATGGAGCTTCGGCGGCGGCTCGACCTCATCCTTTGCTCCTCCCTTTTTCCCTCTCCAGGCGCGAGCAGAGGGGGCCATGGACGCCGGCGTGGTCATGGGAGAGGCGGGCGGCGGCTCTGGGCGAGCTTGGCGAGGACCGGCGGAGGGAGACGCCTCGCGGTGGTGGGCGGCGGGCCCCACACACGGATAGCGCACGCCCGCTACCATGCCAAATTTGGCAGACGCCGCGCTCGTCCTCTTGTTTAGAGCATGGGATAGCGTACCCGCTGCAGCTCTCCATCCACTATTTGCGTCCTGGAGGATCGTTTACAGGTCCCCAGTGCGGATAGTCTAACTGAAGCTCAAGGAGATCAGAGAGATTTCTGAAGGTTGTCATATGATCTACAACCAATTTTGAAAGCTGGACCAAAAAATGAGGAAATATATTTGGACCTTCTCGAGATCATTGCTTGGCCACAGACCCAGGCAACAGGAAGAAGAAGAAATCATGACAAATGCCTTAGAAATTTGGAACAGGAAATATGCAAGATCATTAGGATTATATATTGGAGGCGTTCTCCTACCTCAATTGCAAAAGGCTGGAGTTAGGGACCGTTTTGTAGGGATTCTGGAATGGCTCCCAAAGCTGTTGGGAGCAATTTTCTATCAAACGCCTCCAAACTACTCAGCTTCAAGAAAGGAGCCTCGGAATTTCTGCTGAGACAAGGGAGGAGAGATAGAAGGAGCTGAAATATGTGGCTTCTTTTGGCTCCGTCTCATGGTAGCAGGCCCTACCACGGCCATGGTCTCATTTGCCCCCGCGGCATGTACACGAAGGCACGGCCGTGGCAGGCGAACCCAGCGCAGGGAAGGGCGAGACGGGTTGCACTGTCGCAGGGCGTGGAGGTGCCACGGTGGAGCTGCTAGGATGCGCCTGTGCGGAAGCGGTGGGGCGCTCAAGTGACCCAGCGAGGGCACGCGGGTGGCCCAGCAAGGGCACATGGCCGCAGCGGTGATGGGGCGCATGGTCGCGATCATAGCGGAAATGGGGTGTGCGGCCACATGGGTGCCTGAGCAGTGGGGCACGAGGGGTGTGAGAGTGCATGACTAGTGGTTGAAGAAGACTCACGTGCGGTCTAACCACGAGACATCAACGAATAGATAAGGTAGAAAAGAAAATAAAAGACAAAAGTAAGGGTATTATGGACATTTTATCCTTCTGGACTATTGGGAGAAGCTGTTTTGTCAAACGGTCCAAAAAACTGCTTCAACTCCACGAGCGAATCTGCTCCACCAGGTGAAGCCAGAAAAAACTGCTCCACTACTGAAGTAGAGCCCTATCAAATAGGCCCTTTGTTGGAAGTAGGATATATAGCTCCATAGAAGTTATAATTTCCATCCTGTTATTATCTTGCACTTGAAAGGGTGGAATGATCATTGCAGAGTAGGAATATGTGGGTATGGGCAATTATGACATGTTTTCAGGTTCGATAATGATACTGTGCGGGCATCCGTGCCGTTCGGACAGACCCGCACAGACTCGACCGAGCTGTTCTTTTCAGGCTCGCTCGCTCATCCCCGTTCCCCACCCGCACAACCCGCTGAAAGCTCTAGTTTGGTTTTGGATAATTGATGAAATCTAGGGACTAATCATTGTGCTAAGTGTGTAGACATGAAATGATAAGTCCCATGCCAAGTGGTGGAGCCTAGAGATGATCATGGTCATAATGGTGATGACCACAAGATGATCAAGGGCTCAAGTTAGAAAAGAAGAAAGAGAAAAACAAAATCCGACGGAGATTAAGGCAAAGGTATTGCATAGGATTTTGGGGGTCAGTACGCAAAGTACCCATTTGTGACCCTAACAGCTCTTTGTTTGGGGGCTCTATAAATACGTGGTGGCCGGCTCCAAGGGATCTCTCTTGGTCATTTGAACATCTTGACATCCTTGTGAGCTGAGCATACTCCCTCCCACTCATCTCTCTTGCTTGATTGCGAATCCAAAGTGAGATTGAGTGATTCCAAGTGCATTTGCTTGTGTGATTGCATCTAGTGGCACTTGGGGATCGTTTGAGCTGCAGGTTTCTCGTTACTCTTGGTGGTTGCCACCACCTAGACGGCTTGGAGCAGCGGTGGAGGTCTGGCATGTGTTGGTGATTGTTCGAGGCCGGCTCCGGTGATCTTGTGAGGGGTCTTGCACCTTCCTCGGCAAAGAGCTACAAGGTAGCTCTAGTAAACTGCTCGTGTCATTGAGTTACCTCACTTGTGGGTTGGTTCTTGCAGTATCCACGGGTTGGATGAGGTTCGTGCTACACCTCTTAGCTGCTGAACCACCAAGTGTTGATCGACACAACGGGGACTAGCGTGCCAGCAAGCACGTGAACATCGGGAGAAAAATCTTGTGTTCATCTTGTGTATGATTGGATTTTTCCCGGTGATTGGTCATCATATATTGTGATCGGTTCATCCTCGACGCGGTGGTATAAAGATCACATACCTCTTATTTATATTTCCGCAAACTAGTTACAACAAGCTCTTTAGTGTAATTAGTTTTGAGAGCTTGTCTTATCTCTGTTAGTGTAGCTTCTCACATAGTTGAGCTCTTTAGTGTAGCTATCTTTTGAGAGCTCGTAGTGACATAGTCAATTGTGTGCCTAGTGATTATAGCAGCTAGAATTGTTGGATAGGTGGCTTGCAACTCTTGTAGAGCTAGAGTAAAATTGCATTTCGCCATCTGTTGTACTAACTCGTTTGCTCTAGTAAGTTTGTAGATTTTTTAAATAGGCTATTCACTCCCCTCTAGCCATATTAGGACCTTTCAAGTGGTATCGGAGCCATGGTCACCATTCTTTGAAGGCTTAACAACCTTGATATTCAAATTATGGCTCAAGTTGTGTTCAATCATATTGGGGGCAAACCACCTTTCTTTGATAGCACTAGTTCATTTGACTATTGGAAGAGAAAAATGAAGATGTACTTTGGTTCAATCAATGATAGAGTGTGGGATGTGACCGAGCATGATTTTGTGATTCTTGATCCCACCAACCTCACCGATAATGAGAGAGCAAACAAGCAATGCAATACAATGGCTCTCAACACTATTTACAATGGCATTAATTCAAAGGTGTTTGAGCAAGTCAAAGATCTTGAGAGGGCTAGTGAAGTGTGGATAAGATTGGAGAAGACATGAGGGCACTACAACGGTAAAGAGTGCCAAGCTATACATGCTCAAGGACAAGCTCTGTAACTTCAAGATGAAGGATGATGAGTCCATTCCCGAGATGTTCTATAGGCTCCAAGTCATTGTCAATGATCTTAAGAGTTTGGGTGAGAAGGTGAAGGATGAAGACTTCTCTCGTAAGTTCTTGATGTGCTTGCCAAAGAAGTACAAAACATTGAGAACTAAGTATAGTTCTCATATCTAAAGCCTTTGAAAATATGAGCATATGAAGTGCCATAGGTGAATTCATATGAGCATATGCATTAGGACCTAGTGTGAGCTAACATAACCCTTGAAAATCTTTGTGAAAATATGCTAACACACGTGCACAAGGTGATACACTTGGTGGTTAGCACACTTGAGCAAGGGTTGAGAAAGTGGCAAAGTCGCAGAAGTGTTTCTCGCTGAGAAACACTGACCGGACGCTGGTCACGATGTGACCGAACGCTGACATCAGCGTCCAGTCAGTGTTGGTGGTACGACACGCTGCTGGCCGAGCGCGCAAGGTGTTGATCGGACGCTCGGGCCCGTCAGGTCAACTTTGACATGACGCGTCCGGTCGTAAATTTCGCGTCGTGGAACCTTGCTAGAGTTGACCGGACGCTGGCTGGGCGGCGTCAGGTCATTTCCACCAGTGCGTCCAGTCATCACTTTGACTGTGCGCTGACTGTTTGGTTACTGTTGAAGATGAGCGGCTGACATTCAAAGGACACGTGGCAGCCATCCATCGGCATGGCACGTAGCGACTGGACGCTGGGGCTGCTTCTGATCGTTCTGACTGGTGCGTCCGGTCAGTACGCAGAGTACCCATTCGTGACCCTAACGGCTCTATTTGTTTGGGGCTCTATAAATACGTGGTGGCCGGCTCCAAGGGATCTCTCTTGGTCATTTGAACATCTTGACATCCTTGTGAGCTGAGCATACTCCCTCCCACTCATCTCTCTTACTTGATTGCGAATTCAAAGTGAGATTGAGTGATTCCAAGTGTATTTGCTTGTGTGATTGCATCTAGTGGCACTTGGGGATCGTTTGAGCTGCAGGGTTCTTGTTACTCTTGGTGGTTGCCGTCACCTAGACGGCTTGGAGCAGCGGTTGAGGTCTGGCACGTGTTGGTGATTGTTCGTGGCCAGCTCCGGTGATCCTGTGAGGGGTCTTGCACCTTCCCCGGCGAAGAGCCGCAAGGTAGCTCTAGTAAACTGCTCGTGTCATTGAGTTACCTCACTTGTAGGTTGGTTCTTGCGGTGTCCACGGGTTGGACGAGGTTCGTGCTACACCTCTTAGCCGTCAAACCATCAAGTGTTGGTCGACACAACAGGAACTAGCGTGCCGGCAAGCACGTGAACCTCGGGAGAAAAATCTTGTGTTCATCTTGTGTATGATTAGATTTCTCCCGGTGATTGGTCATCATATATTATGATTGGTTCATCCTCGACGCAGTGGTATAAAGATCACATATCTCTCATTTATATTTCGCCATTTGTTAACAGCCCAGACCCCAGAGCTCGCTAGAATTGTTGGATAGGTGGCTTGCAACCCTTGTAGAGCTAGAGCAAAATTGCATTTCGCCATTTGTTGTACTAACACGTTTGCTCTAGTAAGTTTGTAGATTTTTTAAATAGGCTATTCACCCTCTCTAGCCATATTAGGACCTTTCACCCGCATATCCCCGTTCCCCACTCGCTCACTCCGCTTGTCCACTCTCCCCCGCGCTCCTCCTGCACCCACTCGCTGCCCCGCCACGCGTCGTTCTCCGGGCTGCCCCCAGGTCGGACGCCACGCTCGCGGGCCAGAACGCTACCGCCCCTCCCTCCCTCCGCGACCTCCATGCGACCCCCACCAGAGATGAGATCACGACGGCAGCTCTGACGAGGTAGATTGGTTCTTCTCTAGATTTAAGCCCTCCTCCTCCTCATCATCCTCTTCTGGATCTGAGCGCTTCTCCTCCTCCTCCGGATCTGAGGGACGCGGCGGTGGCTACCAGCGAGCTCTGGGGTCTGGGCTGTTTTTTATGCCTTTTTTTGCTGTTTCTCCCGTGTTGAATGGGTGTTTTGGGATGTTGCAATAGATGATTTTCGAATGTTGCAATAGAACTTTTGGGTCATTGCAATAGATGTTTTTGCGATGTTGCAGTGCTACTGCTTGAGATGTTGCAGTACATAATTTTCGATGTTGCAGTACATGATTTTCGATGTTGCAGTACACGTTTTGTCGATGTTGCAGTACGTAATTTTCGATGTTGCAGTGCATGTTTTTTCAATGTTGCACTATATATTTTGCGACGTTACAATATTTATAACCCGATGTTGTACTGCACAGTTTTCCATATGTTTTTGCAATATTGCGGTTGAAGTGTTTATGCTCTTTTGGGACAGGGGTGCGGTAGGGGAATGGGGTGCGTTGGGGAACGGGGGACAAGGGCGCGGTGGGAAGCGGAGGACACGGGTTCCGTTCTACTCCGTTCCATGCGCGGGGGGTGGGCGGGTTTCATGCGCGGGGGGTGTTGGGGGGGGGGGTTATGCAAAGCACCGGCGTCCAGACGCACTCGCGCGCCGGACGTCTGGGCGCTAGAATCGCTGTTATAGGTTATAGCTAAGAATATATGATGGCAGATTCCTTAAAGCTTTTGTGCGCCTTAAAAACAAAGTGTAATATTCTGTCCAAGAGATCATATGTGGATATGCTCCACATAATTCAGGTTGAGGCCAAATCCAGAACCAGCAACCCAACTTATTTATGATGTATAATGATGATGCGCTATCAACATCAGCTGCTGAGTCAAGAATAAAAGGCAAGGAAAACATCGGCTGCTGCCATGACGTGCTATCCATCCATTTCATTTTTCTGATTTGATTTGTTGTAAAGACACTTCTATTTAGCCACCTTTGAAACGAGGTGATGCATTCTGTAGCAATATTTCCTATCACAGAATTATTTGAGTGCTATGTTAAGCAGATTTGCGTTTGAATCCTATGAAGATTAGGACCATTCAGAAATAAGCTTTAATACGATGATGAATGCAAAAGTGTCATTATTCGTGAGACTGCTCCCCAAGATCCTTGCGGTATCAAGCATGGAGTGGTCCACATGATCCCAATCTTATGATTCTGATCATGGTCCTGACAGACGACCACATCATATAGGTTTTTCTTGTTCTGTTTGTTGTTGATTTGCCTGGAGATGAATGCCGAAATGTTCTACCAGCTGTGATTCAATTCTGACAGTGACATGGAAATATTGCAATCACACACCAGACTCACCACCAAGAATGAACGAAACAGTAAAAGTGAACATCCTTAAACTTGTACAACGGACAATGTATCAACCAAACCAGTCATGGCTAGAACATTCGGAAAATTGGACAGTTGGACGTGCACAGCAAAACCAAGGGAGCTTCAGATTCTCAAGGGCCATGAAGTTGCTGACATGGTTTTATCAGGTTGCTGCTGACCGTTCCTGAAAATGGCGTCAGTTTGCTGCTGGCTGGATGGTCTTCTTCTCCTTGGTTGCCGGCTCTGGACAAGATGATGACGCAAACAGCGATTTGATAGACAAGATTCAGAATTACTGCTCAGGTCATGAGGGCCTTGGGGCGGTCCTTGAAGAGGATCTTGTGCCGGATCATGCCGATCACCTACAGCTCCACCTCCGCCACCGCCGCCGGTGGCTCTTGTTCCCCACAGCCAGCATCCATCTTCTTCCTGAGCACCAGCAGGGGCTTCTTGAGCGTCACCTTTGTTCCGGCGAGCTCGTGGTATCCCACAGTGAAGGTGTACCCTGCCTGCTATCATGTCAAATTCTCAATCGCATCAAGAACCAACACCACAAGGCAGCCAGATGCAAGGAGAGGAGCGGCGAATCAGGAGGAGCTGTCTCGCGGTCTTGCCTTGGAAGAGGCGGAGGCTGGGGAAGGGGCGGAGCAGAGGCGGCTGATATGGAACCCCGGATGTCGCCGGCGAAGGAGGCCTGCGGCTGCACCACGCCCTGCAGCTCCACGACGGCCCACTCCGGGCACGACGACTCGCCGCACCCGCACTGCACCCGGATCTGCATCGCCGCGCCTCTGCTTCGCTTCGCTTCGATTCCCTTCCCTTCGCCGACCGAGCAGAGGTCAGGAGAGCAATTGGATGCGATACGCAGGCAAACGAGGGGAGGGGATGGATCCTTTTTCACGTTTCGCAAATTGGCGCCAAAGTGCCGCTCGCTTTCCCGCCATTTTCCCCCTTGGGTGGTTCGCGCCAACGCCGGATGAGACCAATGGGAAATTCCTCTGACAACAACCCATTGTGTATATTCCATATATACACATTTGGTGGTAATATGCAACCACAAGATCTTGTGGTGTGATGACTTATGACAAAAACTACTTCCCTGAAAAATTTGTACAGGAAATGTTTTGGATTCATCTTATGAAAGGTGTTTTTCTCTTATACTAGTTCAGTGCAAGTCTAATCTAATTTGTTAATACGACATCAACATCAGACGAAACTGTTCTCCACAATATATATACACTAATAAAACAGAAACTCTGTAGTACCAACACCACATTCACCGAAATATACACAGTGCTTGCAAAGTGGCGCATGCCATTTGGCCCAGATGTCTCTTGTTAATTGTTATCACTAAAGCTGATGCCAACACCACTTATGAATTGAGACTGTGAACGACAAATTCTTAACCTTTGCCTCTTTCAGTTTTCCTTTAGCCGAGGCCAGCAACTCGTCATACTAGAACATGAACAATATCTTGCATACCAGACACAAAAAAGGTTGCCAAAATATACATTCTGAAAATGTCGCATAATTTCCCAGAACTACATTACAAGGAACTTAATCTGCTCTCCTCGTATAGCAACAATTGTCAGTTTCTTTGCTTGCTCTGACAAAATTGTCCAGAGATTGGAGCGCAAGGGACATTCATACAGAGGAACTGTCATATGCATTTGAGCATGCTTTCAGCTTTGAGGATGGCTTATTGAACTGGTATCGTCCCTGTTAAGATCTTACAGGGGGCAAGTTTTCTGGATGTTCCAACCTGGTTTCATCCTTGCATCTATGTAAATGAGATTTCTTGCAAGGAACCTTGCTCAACTTCATTGGTTCATGGCAGGCGAGCAAGAGAGATTTCTTCTGAAGATGATCGTGATCTTGTCAAGACGACTTGACAAAATTTTCTGCCAACCAGATTACTAACAAATTAAAGTTGTAGAAACTTGATCGATATTTGGAACAGAATACTGAATGAGAGCAGAACAAGAACAAATTATAACACTCACCTCATATCCAAGTCACGACTGATCGTGCCGTGCACATCAGCAGAGCAAATGCATGCGGCAACTCCGATGAACTAGATGATAGCAATTTGAAGAAGCATTTGGTTCAGAGCTGCTCAAGATGGTTGCTTGTGCAGATGAATAACAGCTTCTGATCAGCAGGTAGATCGTAGGTGAGTAGGGACCAAGGGTGCATACAGAGGATGCTGCCAATTCTTTTTTTTTTGGAGGGGAGCTGCCAATTCATCTAGAATAAGAAAGAATCCAGCCACCCAGGAACAGTTGAAGACTTGGAATAGAGGAATAAAGTTATATAGGTTCTGTTGAGATGACCGCAAAACTGAAGGAACATAAACAAGTATATCATATTACCTAGAGAACAAATCCTAGTTCAAAACTATTCAACATTAGCTCCTATCTCTGTCTGATCAAAAAAACATGAATGAGTTCAAGTACTGTGGAATACATACCAATATATGCTACATTATGCTCCATTAGTCAACCATGTTGACAGAAGAGCAGAATATACTTTACCATCAACGAAGAACATATCCATCCTATGCTGAGCCAAAAAAATGCAACATCAGACATCAGAACTATAAGTAGTTTCTGAATTGAAAACGTAAGGATGCAAATTATGTTCTGCAGCAATACCTCAAGGCAACAGACAAGTAATTCAAGAAAGCTCTACGAGCTGAGAAGATATTCTAAACTCATTTTTAGGGTATATTTTCTTGAAATCAGGACAATGACATTTACATCCAGTCTATGCAGCCACCTTGGGATCACTATGGTATCTGCAGAACAAGTAAATTAGGAATGTAAGTATCAAAGCAGAAAGCACTGAGAATGCGGCTTGTTTCTGCAGGTTTACAAGTGAAGAAGCGCTATGGAACTGCTACTCACTCAACAGGGCACTGTGACAAAATTTCTGCCTATCAATAGTTGCATCAACTCTACTACTAGATTGAAGTACTCAAAGATTAACAAGAGAAAAGCACACAGTAACCGAATAGCAAGGAGCAGAATGTCAATTTAAATTCTCAATGACACAGTTGAATGCATGGTAGAGTTAAAATGTACTGACCAGTTTTATTTATAACGTCAGAGACACATATTGAGATGCTCGTCCCAGACAACACAGAATCCACGATATAGAGAGATTCCTACAAGGCTACAAGAATGTACAATTCGAAGAAGAGTTATGCCGATAAAGAAAAACAGGAATATTATTAGTACTGTCGACTAAAGTATCACGATATATAATTATTTTTACTTTGTAAACAGTGTTTTCCACAAAATCATGTACAGTGCAGATAGGATATTCATTGGGTAAATAAATATAGAATGAATCTTATTTACAATCATATCTATTGTTGGTCTAGATCATCAAGCATCGAGAGAACAAACGTGAGCATGAGTTTGATTAATACCATATCTAATGTCAGAAATGTTTTTTAAGATTGGTGAAAAAAGCAACTGCTATTCTGCTAGCTCATGCAGCTAAGATACTCAGAAGAAAAGTGATGAGTCTATGAGACACATTATAAAGACAACAAGTAATTTCACACTTACAGAAACATGATAAAGTTGACATTATGATGCTCATATCAGCTCTGATCCTTTACCAGTCAGTACCAGGAATATAGCATGCTCTACTTGGACCAGTAGGTTGAGGAGAAATGCAGTTGAGAAGATAAAGTAAACTATGCACATTCAGTCATGGCGTGATCATTTTAATGAAAACCCAAACCTGTAAGTAGCAGTGACAAACAGTTAGAAGAAAAGAATGGTAACTTCTATTTTAAATATCAGAAAAGGTAAAAGTAGCACAAAAATAAACAGAACAACGATGAATAACTAGGATTAAACTCCTAAATAAACAATCTATACACTAACCAATTTATGTACAGAGCATGCTGCCAATTCATTTAGGATAAGAAGGAATCCAGCCACCCAGGAACAGTTGAAGACTTGGAACAGAGGAATAAAATTATGTAGGTTCTGTGTCCTGTGCCAACACGTGTCTTCCGATGAGATGACCCGCAAAACTAAAGAAACATAAAAAAACATATTAACTGCATGAATTATATTCTCAAATTAATCAGAGCAATACGAAAGTTCATCTGCAGCTAGTTGGTTACAGGGGATGAGAGACCATCATGGGTGGTTGTCTCCATAGAGCTTATACAGTCAAAAACAAATAGACATATTTGCAAATGTACAGTTCAGCAGTTGAAAGCATATAAATCATCAGAAGGCTTGACTTTTTGGGTATAATTTTGGCTAATTCTGATATGACATTGCAAGCTTGAAACTGAAAAGAGCAATCACCTTGCATTACTAATAGTCTAATTCAAGCAATGTTTTGTTATGTTAATTCTGAGAATCGTATGCTTACCTAGAGAACAAATCCTTCAAAAATATTCAACATTAACCCCTATCTTGGTAATCATATCAAGAATGAGTTCAAGAGTACCATGGAATTTCTTTTTGAACGTAATAAGTACCATGGAATACATACCAATATATGCTAAAGTATACCCCATTAGTCAACCATGTTGACATATGAGCAGAATATATCCATCCTATGTTGAGCCAAAAAAAATGCAACATCAGAGTTCAGAACTATAAAGTAGTTTCTGAATTGAAAATGTAAGGTTGCAAATTATGATCTGCAGCAATACCTCAAGGAAACAAGCAAGTAGTTCAAGAAAGCTCTATGAGTTGAGAAGATTCCAAACTCATTTTTTAAGGGAATATTTTATCGAAATCAAGACAATTACATTTGCATCCAGTCAATACAGCCACCTTGGGCTCACTAGAGTATCTGCAGAACAAGTAAATTAGGAATGTAAGCACCCAAGCAGAAAGTACTGAGAATGCGGCTTGTTTCTGCAGGTTTTACAAGTCAAGAAATGCTATGGAACTGCTACTCACTCAACTGGGTATTGTGACAAAATTCTTAACTATCAATAGTTGCATCAACTCCAGTACTAGATTGAACTACTAAAAGATTAACAACAGAAAAGCGCACAGTAATTGGATAGAAAGGGCAGAATGTGAATTTATATTCTAAATGACAGGAGAATGCATGGTAGAGCTGAAATTTACAAACCAGTTTTATTTAAAACATCGGAGATACATGTTGAGATGCTTGTGGCAGACAACACAAAATTGTCCATGATATAGAGAGATTCCTACAAGGCTACAAGAATGTACAGACAATTCATAGAAGGGTTATGCAGACAAAACAAAACAGGGATATTATTAGCACTGTCAGCTAAAGTGGCAAGATTTATAATTATTTTTGTTTTTGTCAACAGTGTTTTTCCACAAAATCATGTACTGTGCAGATAGAATGTCCATTGGGGAAATAAACAGAGCATGAATCTGATTTAAAATCATATCTATTGTTGGTCTAGATCATCAAACGTGGAGGGAAAAAAGCATGAGCATGAATTTGACTAATACCAAAAATGTTTGTTAAGCTTGGTGGTTGGCTTATTGTCATTTAGTTACACATTATCAAGCAAGTTCTACACTGCTAGCTCATACAGCTAGATACTCATAAACAAATGGTGATAAATCTATGAGACACATTATAAAGACAACAAACAATTTCACACTTACAAAAACGTGATAAGGTCGACACTATGATGCTCATATCAGCTCGTATCAGGAATACAGCATGCTCTACTTGGACCAGTTAGAAGGTGGAGGAGAAATGCAGTTGATAACATAAAGTAAAGTATGCACATTCAGTGATGGCACGATCGTCGTAATGGAAACCCAAACCTGTAAATAGCAATAACAAACGGTTAGAAGAACATAATTGTAACTTGAATTTTAAATATCAGAAAAGGGAAAAGTAGCATAAATAACCAGAACAAGGGGCAGAGCTGGTAAACATCTAGGATTAAACTCCTAAACAGTGCATATACTAACCAATTTATGTACGGAAGGCGCTTGCAAAGAGAAGATGTTGGTGCTTGACAGCAACAGGAGTGCGAAGCGATAGAGAGCGAATTCTATGAGGTTAGAAGAATCAAGAATGTACATTTGGAACAAGAGACCTGCAGAGTAGGTAAACACAAGTCGATTAGTTGAAGCAGTGACCATGTTGGAACAAACAGAAGGAGAATGACTAGGACTATTAAGAGGTTAGGAAAATTAGACTAATACCATATCTAATGTGAAAAATATTTGTTAAGCATTGGTGGTTGGCTTATTGTCAGTTAGTCATGCATTATCAAACAACTGCTACTCTGCTAGCTCATACTCATAAAAAAAGGTGACAAATCTATGAGACACATTATAAAGATAACAAGCAGTTTCACACTTACGAAAACGTGATAAGGTTGACCGTTGACACTACGATACTCATATCAGGAATACAGCATGCTCTACTTGGACCAGTTAGATGGTGGAGGAGAAATGCAGTTGATAACATAAAGTAAAGTATGCACATTCAGTCATGGCAGGATCATTGTAATGGAAACCCAAACCTGTAAGTAGCAGTAACAAACAGTTAGAAGAAAATATTTGTTACTTCAATTTGAAGTATCGGAAAAGGGAAAAGTAGCACAAACAACCAGAGCAAGGAGGAGAGGTGATAAACGAATAACTAGGTTTAAACTCCTAAACAGTGTATATACTAACCAATTTATGTACGGCGTGGAAGGCACTTGCAAAGAGAAGATGTTGGCAGTTGAATCCTATGAGATTAGAAGAATGTACATTTGGAACAAGAGACCTGTAGAGTAGGTAAACAACACAAGTGGATTACTTGAAGCAGTGGTTGTGTCGAAACAAACAGGAAGAGATTGACTAGGACTGTTAAGAGGTTAGGAAAATTAGAGCAAGTGAACTTAGTAGTACGCAGGAATAGAAACAGGAAAGTTGATGTTACCTTGATTAGTCAAGCTTGACTATCGGAATGGTTCCTATCAGGTTGCGGCACTGCCTTTTTAGGTCCTCGCTGCCACCGCTGACTTGTAATAGCTTCAGTGAAGTTGGGAGGCCACCCTTGGGTAGCGCTCGGATGGATGGACAGTAGTAGATGTGTAATTCTTGCAAGGAATTAGGGAGGCCGTCCTTGGGTAGTGTGCGGATTGCTGAGTTGAAGGAAATAATCAAATTTTGAAGGGAATTAGGGAGGGCGTCCTTGGGCAGCAACCGCAAGCGGATGGATGGACAGGTGTCGATCTCTAATGTCTTGAGGCTTGTAAATCTACGCAGCCCCGCCGGGAGGCTCTGCAGCTTCTCGCAATCATAGAATTGGAGGTGTTGTAGGGAGGTTAGGAGCTGCAGGGCCTCATCCTGCTCGTCCGTGAAGCGCTCCATCTCATGGGAACAAAGGGATAACTTGGTGAGCGAGGAAGAGAGGAGTGTGCAGATGGGTGCAGCAAGGGCTCCTGCGACGTCATCTGTGTCCAGCCACGATAGGGAGGAAAGGATTGAGTCGGGACAAATGGAGAAGAAATTGGTGGTTTCTACGATGGTTAATTCCTGGAGGCAGCCGTGAGTCGGGACCTGCAGCCCCGAGCTCAAGCCGCAATTGATTATCAGCAAAGTAGCTAGGGATGCGAGGTTTGAGAGGGGCGGCAGCGTCTCCACGCCATCAAGGGAGATGAATTGCAGGGAGGATGGGAAGGGGAAACTAGAAGAGGACGAAGCTAGGCGATTAAAAATCCACAAGGTATGGAGAGAGCACAGAGTTAGGAGGCGGAGCCTTCGTAGCTCTGGGCAGGCTCGAATCCACAACTCATGTAGTTGGGGAGGTAAGAGCAGCAACCCCTCCTCTGCTGCTTCTATTTCCTCCTCTTCTCTACTCCTACTAGAGGAAGATGCCGTCGCTTCCTCCTGCTGTTGCTCCACCACACCTAACCCTGTTATCTTGTCACATCCCGCAATTCTCAAAACTGAGAGCTTCGGCATGTAAGATAGAACTTGTGTTAATTCCTTCCCACTAGGAGCACGAGGCGAACTAATTTTCATACTCTCAGCTGTAAACTGGTAGTCGGCGTGCCTCGTAGATTCAAAGTTCATCCAGAATTCCTTTACTTCCCTTAGGTTATCAAAGTCCAAGCACCTCCAGAACGACGCACTACTATTCAGAGTGACCCTTCCAGTAATTTTCAAGCCTAATGATGTAGATCCAAAAATACGCTTTCCGTATCTCAACTCAAAGCCTAAACCAACTCCTGATATATTAACAGAGCACGGAGTGCTTCTCCAAGGAACAGGAGGCAAGGACAACATCTTTGGGCAATCTTGGATCACGAGCTCTCGTAGATTTGGAGGCCATGTTTTTCGATCTTGTTGGCTGTCTGAAAATGCCAACTCAACAAGTTCAGGGCAATGTTTAATGATAAGTACTTCCAAATGGGATAACATTTGATCACGGCTACCAACAATAGCAACCCATCTTTCCAGCCTTTTTAAATCAGCAAGCTCTATTCTTTTCAAATTCATGAAGTGTTGGCCAGGGCTATTACTCAGTTTTTTTTCATCGCCCATATTAACTAGCTGCAATTCACCACCTATAGGTGGAAATGTTTCCCAGTCCACGCTATCTAGACCAAGAGATTCCAGATTTTGAACTGACAGGTTCAGACCTAGCCAAGAAGGACAAGTACCACCTCCATGCCCTCTAATACTTAGTTTCTGAAGATTGCTATGTGGCTTGAGACCTTCAAGGACTTGTTCTTCACGCTGAGGATCCTTGTTAGATCGTCTTGCATTCCAATTCAATATTAACTCGTTCAAGTTTTTCTTGTGCATTAACTTTGCTTCATCTGCTCCTTCCCTTCCTTCAACATTTTCAAGATTATCAATGTGCAACGATCCGCAAAGCTCTAGCAGATGTCCTATCTGGCTCAATTCAAATCCGTGGCTTTCTCTTCCAACCTCAAAACTTCTTAGCTCTTGTAACGATTTCAGTTTCCCCACCTCTGAAATCTCTGAGTGCACTCTGCCAGGAAAATGACGAAGTTTTACAAGCTTAGTCATATTTCCTTTTAAATTGTGGCTGTCTTGGCATCCTTCCAGGTCTAGGACCCTCATGTGATAAAATCTTGAAACACTGCTGGAGGCTACCAGTTTATTTCTTTCTCCATACAACCAATTGTTATGCACCCGAAGATAGCGAAGATGGATAAGTTCCGAAAAGCTGTGCAATAAATCTTCCATGCTATAGAATCCTCCAGATATCAAAATAACACGAAGGGATTTTGCTTTACTAAACAAACCATGCAGAGTCTTTGCAAAGCTACCTTGGCATTTTCCAAATAACATCAATGAGTGCAGGTTCTCAACTCTTAATCTTTCTCCGAGTATACTAAAATCTTCTTTACAAGTATCAAAAGCCTTTCTATCATTGACACTTGAGTCATCTATGTTGATGGACAAGTGGCGGATCGATGGAAGGATTTGTATGGATCTCACATTTGAACTATATAGGCTAAGGCATTCATCTGCTGAAACCTTTAGCCCTAATTCGTGCATTAGATCATGAATAACATAATAAGTGCGCCCATTATCATCATCATCTTCTTCCTTTTTAAAAAATCCATGATTAATCAGCTCTACCAAATAGCTTAGTCCTATATCTTCAATTTTTTTATTTTCACCACGAGAATGCAAAACATCTAGTCCGATCCAGAAGTGAATTATCTCTTCTTCACTGAATTTGTAATCTTCTGGAAACAATGAGCAATAGGTAAAACATTGTTGCAGATGAAAAGGTAGATAGTCAAAGCTAAGTTTCAGTGCTGGCATAATGTCATGGTCTCCACTCTGTGATTCCCATTCTCTACTTTCTAAAACTCGAGTCCAATGAACCAAATCAAGGTGGTTTCTCAGCAATCTTCCAACAGTTTTTGCAGCAAGAGGTGAGCCCTTTAGTTTTTTAATGATCTCATCTCCAATATCATGGAGTTCACTATGATCCCCTGGTGGTTTCTTGTTGCCAAAGACATATGCAAAGAATAACTTCTTAAATTCTTCCTCGTCTATACCTTTAAGGTCTATGCAGTGATCAGTTGTTTTAACCATTATTTGTGCTAATGCAGGAAACCGAGTTGTGACTAGAATAACACTGCCTTTCGTTTGTCCTTTCTTAAAAGGCACTAGGAACCTATTCCACTCATCCTCATTGCTACAACTCCAAATATCATCCAAGACAAGCAAAAACTTTTTTGATTTTAATCCTTCTTCAATCCGGCTTTCTGGACTACCCTTTTCTTCTTTTTTGATTTTATCTGCAATCTCTTGAGTCAGTCTTGACACATTGAAATTGACAGATACACATACCCATAATTTTATCTCAAAATGATCATGTAGTTTCTTATATATGTGCTGTGTGAAAGTTGTCTTGCCTATGCCTCCTGGACCAACAATTGGAAGTATGGTTAGGTCCACATGACAGTATTCTCCCTTGGTAATGTCATGGATAAGCTTACTTGTCATGTCCTTCCTACCATAAAAATCAGGCTCTATAGACTCTGAGGTGGTTATGGGCCGACCTGTAGCTAAGGATGAAAACGGTCGGAAACGGTCGAAAACGGACTTACGATATAGAAAAACGAAAACGGTCGGTTCGGGATATTTCTATATTTAGCAATTAAAGAGTACAAAAAATAGTTGAAAATGGTTGTGAAACCAATTGAAACTGACAAATTTTCATGTTAAAAAACGGTTCATAATATAGAAAACGAAAACGGTCAATTCGGAATATTTCTGTTCCGTTTTCATCCCTACCTGTAGCCATGTACTGTCCATTATTATTGTTTAGGTTAGCTGCCAACAACTCCAGATTAAGAATTGTGGATACCTTGGCACATAGAGGCTTTAACTGGTCAATAATATCTTTCATCTTTTGAGACAGCTCAACCCTATAAAACTTCAGTTTTGGGGTTTGTACGACATGTTCTCTCTGTGGTGCCTTATTGGGACGAGCACAACCAAAGAATCCATGTCCAGTTGAGGCAATGTTGGAGTTGGCAGCAGCATTTTGGATAGTTGAAACAGAGCAGCATGGAAAGTGTTTACCCACAGAGTGGATGGTGTCACGGGCTGCGGAGGTGATCCTACCCATGCAGCCATTGCCAACTTGTCGGTCGCCGTAGTTGGTCGGCGGCGTTGAAGAGGCCCTTCCACGTTGCCAAACAGCTCCACACAAAACTCTTTGGCTTGGATCTTCTTCTTCCTCATCATCATCACGAGTTTTGACTCCACAGCATGACCAATGTCCACCACACGGTACTCTTGTGCGTGTATCTTCAGCTGGCTCGTTGTGGCTAGCAAAGCAGGCGGAGCACTTGGAGAAGCCAAGCATTTTTGCAATGTCTCTGGCGGTGTGGCGAGCATTGAGGGCGTGGTTGCGAAGGCAACCCCCGTCATGCTCCTCCGCTGCATGGTAGGTACCGTCAAGCTCGTCCTGGATGCGGAAATAGTCGAGCTCATCCAGCACGTCGTCGGCCCTGTAGGCGAGATCTCGTGTTGGAATTTATATGGGCTTGGCCCAATAACCAATTGTGAAATTCCTAATAAATCTCAAAGGCCCATTCATGTGAGCAAGAGGGGATGTGGGAACTCTTTAGTACCACCTTGCTTGTGGAAGTGGAGGTAGTCATACTTAAATATGGAAGTCCTCCCCACTTCCTCAAGTCTAGTGTGAGGAGGAGTAAGAGAAGTCCACACGCGCGCGCTCGCTCGCCTCGCCTCGCCTCGCCGGGCCGGGCCGGGCCGGGCCGGGCGGGGCGGGGCGAAGGGCGCGGGTGCGCGGCACCTGCGTGAATGGTCCGCCGAAATCCGGCTCCTCGCCTTGCGGGAGCGCGGTCTCCTTTTGCTGTTTTCGTTTTTTGGTTTCTTGGCCTTCAAGTTGCATGAGTCCTAACCGGTTACAAATTAAGAGTCCTAAATCAATTTAGATCGTGATCGCGACACGAGATTGGTTGGACAGGACTATATAAGCAACCTGCCGGCCACGCCAAAACGCATCCAGTTAATCCTAGGGTTTTTGCCTCTACTCGCTATTGCGCCGCCGCTGTAGCTACTCCAGTCCGATCGCTTGCGTGCACCAGCGACCGGGTGAGCAGGTCTCCGGAACCCTCGTCTTTGCGATCCTGCACCGGGAGAAGACGAATAAGGTTTTTGGGAAGCGTTCTTCGCGCGACTGCTCCCAAAGCTTCCACAACGGCTCGTCTTCCGAAGGGTGCATCGGCGCGTCGGCTTCGTCGTGCTAGAGCTCGCGGGATCGTCATCAAGAATACTCCTCCGCCTCTCATCGACGACTTTGACGACGACTTCAACATCGACGACATCGACATCAGCGATCTCGCTCCATCACCACCGCTAGCTACATCTTTAACACCATCTACTACTACTACAACCGAAAGGTATAATTTTCGTGATCTAATTTTGACGTTCGTACAATCTAATCTATCTGCTGGACTATCTATGCTTGTCATGTTGATGCTGTGGAATATGCTGATCTGCTATACTAGTATGCCATACATGTTTAATCTAGTTCTTATATTTATCATGATTTATGTTCTAGATTTAATCATGCTTTTAATCTGGAAATTGCCTAATTCGTTAACAATCCAAAAACCTTATTATAGGCTGTTTCCAGAATTATCTATGACTAGTTTTGTTGACGCGTTGAGGCCGGAAAAGTTTTCTGGTGCGCATTTTAAAAGGTGGTCTGTCAAGGTCACTGATTGGCTTACTGCCATGAAAGTTTTCTGGGTCAAAGATGGCATGCCTGAGGGAAACATCTCTGATGAAGATCAGAGAAAATTCCAGGAAGCTAATGATATCTTTGTGGGAGCTGTGCGTAATGTGCTTTCAGATTATCTATTTGATACTATGATGCACTTAAGAGACGCAAAGGCTTTATGGGATCATCTGAATGCTACTTATGGTGCTTCAGATGCAGGCAAAGAGCTGTATACCATGGAGAGCTTTAATGACTACAAGATGGTTGCTAACAAATCAGTAGTCGAGCAAGCTCATGAGATCCAGCGCCTGGCTAAGGAACTTGAACTCCTTAAATGTGTCTTACCCGATGAGTTTGTGGCTGGGTGCATTATTGCTAAATTACCTTCTTCATGGAGGAATTTCGCCACAAGTCTCAAACACAAGAGACAGAAAATATCAGTTGAAAACCTGATAGCATCTCTTGATGTCGAGGAAAAAGCTCGGGCTAAAGATAGCATTGAGAAGGGGAACGAGGAAAAATCTAGCGCCCACTTTGTCCAGAGAAACCATGGCAAGAACAAGGGAAAGCCTAAGCAACCTGCTTTCAATGCCAAACAAAATACTGCCTTCAAGAAGAAGAAGAAAGACAAAGCAGAGCTACCTTGCTTCGCGTGTGGAGAGCTTGGTCATTTTGCTAAAGATTGTCCGGAGCGAGCGGACAAGAAAGAGAAAAAGAAAATTCACCTCGTGACTGCTAGCAGTGCTGATGACGGGTATGGTAATTTTCCTACTGTACTTTCAGTGTTTCAATCTCCAAGTTGGTGGGTTGATACAGGTGCTAATATTCACGTGTGTGCTGATATCTCTTTGTTTTCTTCTTACCAGGGGCTCCAAGGTTCCTCCGTCCTGATGGGGAATGGGTCACATGCTTCTGTTCGTGGTGTTGGCACGGTAGATCTGAAGTTTACTTCGGGAAAGATCGTGCAGCTGAAGAACGTACAGCATGTCCCTACTATTCGCAAGAACCTTGTTAGCGTCTCCCTTCTATTGAGAGATGGGTTTAAGGTAGTGTTAGAGTCTAATAAAGTAGTCATGTCTAAGCATGGACAATTTATTGGTAAAGGCTATGATTGCGGAGGCTTGTTCCACCTATCTTTAGCAGATTTTTGTAATAAGTCAGTGAATCATATTTGTGGCACGATTAATGAGTGTTTGGCATTCTCGCTTATGTCATGTTAACTTTGGATTGATGTCACGTTTATCTAGTCTGAATTTAATTCCAGATCTCACTATTGTCAAAGGTTCTAAGTGTCATAGCTGTGTGCAATCTAAGCAACCTCGAAAGCCTCATAGGGCAGCAGAGGAGAGAAACTTGGCACCTCTAGAACTCATACATTCTGATCTTTGCGAGATGAATGGTGTGTTGACAAAAGGTGGAAAGAAATATTTCATGACTTTAATTGATGATGCAACTAGATTTTGCTATGTTTACTTGCTTAAAACTAAAGATGAAACGCTAGACTACTTTAAAATCTATAAGGCTGAAGTTGAAAATCAACTAGAGAGAAAAATTAAACATCTAAGGTCAGATCGTGGTGGTGAATATTTTTCTATATTATTTGATGAGTTCTGTGCGGAACATGGTATTATTCATGAGAGGACAGCTCCTTATTCGCCCGAATCTAACGGGATTGCCGAGAGGAAAAACCGCACGCTGACTGACTTGGTGAACGCCATGTTAGACACTGCTGGTTTATCTAAGGCATGGTGGGGGGAAGCTCTATTGACTGCGAGTCATGTCCTGAATAGAATTCCAAACAGAAATAAAGAGACAACTCCATATGAGAATTGGATTGGAAGGAAACCATCACTTTCATACTTGCGCACGTGGGGATGTTTGGCGAAAGTCAATGTTCCAATTTCTAAGAAGCGTAAGCTTGGACCGAAGACTGTGGATTGTGTCTTTCTAGGATATGCTCACCATAGCATTGCCTATAGATTTTTAGTAGTAAAATCTGAAGTTCCTGATATGCATGTTGATACAATATTTGAATCTCGTGATGCTACATTTTTTGAAAATATATTCCCTATGAAAGATATGTGTAGTAATGCTAGATTTTCCTCTGAGATAGCTCCTGATTTTATGGTACCTATTGAGTCTTCTATTGAATCATTTGAGCAACCACCTGAAGAAGTCTTTGAGGAGAATGACAATGAAGTTCCTGCGAGGAACAAGAGACGAAGGATTGCAAAATCCTTTGGTGATGATTTCATTGTGTATCTTGTGGACGATATTCCTACTTCTATTACAGAGGCATATGCATCTCCAGATGCAGATGATTGGAAAGAAGCTGTTCGTAGTGAGATGGACTCAATTCTTTCTAATAGAACTTGGGAGTTATCTGAGCTACCTTTTGGTTGTAAACCAATTGGATGTAAGTGGGTGTTCAAAAAGAAGCTTAGGCCTGATGGTACTATTGACAAGTACAAGGCTCGGCTTGTGGCTAAGGGTTATACCCAGAAGGAAGGCGAGGATTTCTTTGATACTTATTCACCTGTTGCTAGAATGACCACTATTCGAGTGCTACTTTCTCTGGCTGCCTCGTATGGTCTTCTCGTTCATCAAATGGACGTGAAGACAGCTTTCCTTAATGGAGAGTTGGATGAGGAGATTTATATGGATCAGCCAGATGGATTTGTGGTAAAAGGTGAAGAGCAGAAGGTGTGTAAATTACTGAAGTCTTTGTATGGCTTAAAACAAGCACCTAAACAATGGCATGAGAAGTTTGACACTACTTTAACTGGTGCGGGCTTTGCTGTTAATGAAGCTGATAGGTGTGTGTATTATCGACATGGTGGGGGCCAATCTGTTATATTATGTTTATATGTTGATGATATTCTAATCTTTGGAACAAACATTGATATTATTAATGAGGTCAAGTCTTTTTTGTCAAAGAGTTTTGACATGAAAGATCTAGGAGAAGCTGATGTAATTCTAAACATTAAGCTGATTAAGGAAGATAGTGGGATTACCTTGTCACAATCTCACTATGTTGAGAAGGTCTTGAGCCGTTTTGGCTTTATGGATAGCAAGCCTACTTCAACACCTTATGATCCTAGTGTGACATTGAGAAAGAATAAGAAGATTGCTAGAGATCAATTGAGATATTCTCAGATAATTGGTTCACTCATGTATCTAGCTAGTGCAACCAGACCAGATATCTCTTTTGCCGTGTGCAAGTTGAGTAGGTACATGTCCAATCCGGGTGAAAATCATTGGCATGCACTTGAGAGGGTCTTGCGTTATCTCAAAGGTACAATGAGTTTTGGGATTCACTATTCTGGGCACCCAGCTGTGCTAGAGGGATATAGTGATGCGAACTGGATTTCTGATATTGATCAAATCTATGCTACTAGTGGGTATGTGTTTACTCTTGGAGGTGGCGTAGTGTCATGGAGGTCTAGTAAACAGACTATTTTGACTAAATCTACCATGGAAGCAGAACTTACTGCTTTGGATACAGCTTCTGCAGAGGCAGAGTGGCTGCGTGAACTCTTGTCAGACTTGCCGGTGGTTGAAAAACCAATACCGGCTATCCTTATGAACTGTGATAACCAAACAGTGATCACTAAAGTAAATAGTGCTAAGGATAATGCGAAGTCAACAAGACACGTTAAAAGACGTTTGAAGTCTGTCAGGAAGTTGAGAAACTCCGGAGTAATCACTGTGGCTTATGTGCAAACAGACAAGAACCTGGCAGATCCTTTTACCAAAGGACTATCACGGAATGTGATAGAAATAGCATCAAGGGAGATGGGTTTGAGACCCATATGAGTTTACAGTAGTAGTAACCCAACCTTTTTGATCGGAGATCCCGTGACTTAGGATCTGGGAAGAACAAACTATTGGTAAACTGAGGAGAGTATAATTATAACCCTCTCTATGTGAAGATGCAATACTCTCAAAGCGTTGAGGCACTGTATGGTAGGTTGGCTAATGCCTTAACATGTTTTATTGGCTTTAACAAGCGAAGATGCTATCCTACAGAGCATTCTTGAAAGAACATGCCTATATGATTTTGACTGTAGAACGTCGCAGTCTATGAGACTTGGGTGGTCTCTAGTAAGATCATGAAGAGACCAGGGAGTACGACGTATATGCTCCACCCACGGAGTAAGGCTATTAGTAGCCAAGTACTAGTTTGATTTTGAGCAAAGCTTATTCACACAAAACTTGCAATTCAAGGCATAGTCCATTGTTCAAGTTGTGGATGAGTGTAGCTTGAGATTCTAGGCGGAAGTTCAACTTCACAGTCTCTGTCGAAACACTGGTATATCAAACAGTAGTGAGAACAGGCAAATCTCTAAATGGGTATTTGAGATCTGGTGGGGGATTGTTGGAATTTATATGGGCTTGGCCCAATAACCAATTGTGAAATTCCTAATAAATCTCAAAGGCCCATTCATGTGAGCAAGAGGGGATGTGGGAACTCTTTAGTACCACCTTGCTTGTGGAAGTGGAGGTAGTCATACTTAAATATGGAAGTCCTCCCCACTTCCTCAAGTCTAGTGTGAGGAGGAGTAAGAGAAGTCCACACGCGCGCGCTCGCTCGCCTCGCCTCGCCGGGCCGGGCCGGGCCGGGCCGGGCGGGGCGAAGGGCGCGGGTGCGCGGCACCTGCGTGAATGGTCCGCCGAAATCCGGCTCCTCGCCTTGCGGGAGCGCGGTCTCCTTTTGCTGTTTTCGTTTTTTGGTTTCTTGGCCTTCAAGTTGCATGAGTCCTAACCGGTTACAAATTAAGAGTCCTAAATCAATTTAGATCGTGATCGCGACACGAGATTGGTTGGACAGGACTATATAAGCAACCTGCCGGCCACGCCAAAACGCATCCAGTTAATCCTAGGGTTTTTGCCTCTACTCGCTATTGCGCCGCCGCTGTAGCTACTCCAGTCCGATCGCTTGCGTGCACCAGCGACCGGGTGAGCAGGTCTCCGGAACCCTCGTCTTTGCGATCCTACACCGGGAGAAGACGAATAAGGTTTTTGGGAAGCGTTCTTCGCGCGACTGCTCCCAAAGCTTCCACAACGGCTCGTCTTCCGAAGGGTGCATTGGCGCGTCGGCTTCGTCGTGCTAGAGCTCGCGGGATCGTCATCAAGAATACTCCTCCGCCTCTCATCGACGACTTTGACGACGACTTCAACATCGACGACATCGACATCAGCGATCTCGCTCCATCACCACCGCCAGCTACATCTTTAACACCATCTACTACTACTACAACCGAAAGGTATAATTTTCGTGATCTAATTTTGACGTTCGTACAATCTAATCTATCTGCTGGACTATCTATGCTTGTCATGTTGATGCTGTGGAATATGCTGATCTGCTATACTAGTATGCCATACATGTTTAATCTAGTTCTTATATTTATCATGATTTATGTTCTAGATTTAATCATGCTTTTAATCTGGAAATTGCCTAATTCGTTAACATCTCGTAGCTTCTGTAGCAGCTCGGACAGGGCCGGGTTCTTGATCCCCGGGCCGCTGCGGCCATGGCTTCGGGCGTTGTTGAGCATGCCCTCCGCATACAGCAGCTCCATCCTGAGAGCCTCGATGTTAGGACCGAGCTCAGTGCTTGCCGCCCACGCCTCCAGCACCCCACTGGAGACAGGGCCCAGCGCCTTGCCGACCATCCATCGCGCCGCCTCGATGCCGAGCTCCATGGCCAGCAAGTGTGGCTCCCAAATCTGAAAGAGCAAGGAAATGAAAGCTAAGACTTTGTGGGTTAGTTTTAAGTTGCAAGGACGAAATTAACTGAGAGACTAGATCCAGGAGGATGCGAAAGTACGTACCAAAGTAGCAACCAGATGAAGCAGGAAACGTGCAGGAACCGAGCGAGCGGCGGGGCGGGCAGTAGCAAAGGTGGATCAGAACGGAGGCAATGGACACTTGAAGGATAGCAGCTAGCTAGCTTACGAGAGCCGCCTCAATGCCGAGCTCCATGGCCGGCAAAGGCAACGGCGGCCTCCCGTTCGTGGCTCCCAAATCTGAAAGAGAAAGGAAATGAAAGTTCAGTCTTTATGTGTTAGTTTCAGGTTGCAAGGACGAAACTGACTGAGAGACCGGATCGGGGAGGATGCGGATGTACGTACCAAACTAGGAATTGAACCAGATGAAGCAGCAAACGTGCAGGAACCGACGATCGAGCGGCAGTGCGTGCGGGCAGTAGCAAAGGTGGATCAGAACGAGGCAATGGACACTACTTGAAGCATAGCAGCTAGCTTATGAGAGCGACGAGGGACGCTGCTCCAATGGAAAGCATGCACTGATCGATCGAGTTACAGAGGCAGGCAAACGAAGTGGATCAGCAGCGCGGCAAGCTACTGACTTTTTGTTCTTCCCTGGTGAGGTGATGAGCTGCTTGGCAATGACAATGGCAATGGCAATGAGTTCCCCTGCGCACGTCGATGGGAGGATAGGTATGAGATGAGATTGATAGTAGCTAGTCAACGCCCAAGCGCTGTCACATCACATGTTGCAGCTCGTGGTCAGTCAGTTTATTATACTAGTACTACTTAATTACCGGCACCAGCTCATTTCCGTTTCATGCCAGTAGGTACTTAAGCCAGTAGACATATATATAAGAAGAAACGTGATGGCTCCTTGGTTGGCATAACGTGGCCAACAGCTCGATCGGACGATGCGCGCGTAGTGTTTGGAGATTTGAGCCTGTGAGTCTAAGTGAGGCTAGGAGGGTCATGCATGTGTGAGCAATACTTTGAGATCAATAATAGCGTCATGTTCAATCACGTGGAGCGAGGAACCTGCAGGGAAACTCAGCTCCATTCTCAAGCCTTGATCCGATCGCCCAGCTACTCAACAGTCAACACACACTTGCTGGCCTGTTTCGATTATCAAGTTTAGGAAGCGCTGAAACAAACCCTCTGCTTCCCAGCGTTGACCGTAGCACGTACTTGCAACCAACCACGTTACGTGTCAAGGTTAGTGACTAGTTGCTGCTTTATATGTTTTGCCATATATAAATAATACAAATTTCAATTGATATAAGCCATTTTAAAAAATGGGTTGATGATATTATTATGCACCAAGATCCATGAAGAATATTGGCAACATCCATGAGCAGCTTCTCATAGCCTGCGACATGGTCCACCGCCTTGATCACACGCAAAAGCTGCGGCAGCTGTAGTCTCGTGAGGAAACGCAACTCTGTCAGCTGCTCAAGTGTTGGGACAAGGGTCCCGAACCAGTTGAGAGAACAAGACTCTTTGGTGGAAGCCAGTTGGAGAAGGCCCCTCGGTGAAGGTCACATGCGGAGGTCCTCCGACGTAGGTCTCACGCAGAGGTCCCTTGACGGAGGCTCCGTGTAGAGGTCCCATGATGAAGGCTGGTTGGAGAAGGTCTCTCGACGAAGGCCGGCTAGTCAAGGTCCCCCAATAAAGGCCGGCTAGAGAAGGTCTCCAGACGAAGGTTGGCAGGAGGTCTCTCGATGAAGGCCGGCAGGAGGTCTCCCTATGAAGGCCGGCAGGAGAAGGTCTCCTGACGAAGGTCCCGGACGATGGTTTTCGGATGAAGTTTGTACGGAGAAGGCTTCACAAGGGAGCCTTCGTGGAGAAGGCTCCGCAACGGAGGCTCCAAACACACGAGGGGGAGAGAGCTTGGTGGAGAATAGGGGGCACGTTAGGGTTTGAGAGCACACAAGTGAGTGAGGTGGTCAAGTTCCTTGCGCCCTCATACTCTATGGCACTAAACATAGGCAATGGCGATTTACATGTGGCCCCTTGGTTTTTTTGAGCAAGACCACCCCCTCTTTATTCAACTAGGAGGATTGTACAGGTTACAAACACCATCAGGTGAACTCAAGAACCACACATGCCGCCCTACCTTGGCATGGATTGAACTACGAGTTATCCTATGACCATCGGTGTTTGATTTCCTATGCTCATGGACAAACTCGACGCTTCTAAAAGCTTCCTTCCTCGCATTGATATCACGGATAACGTGTCCATAGATTTCAAGATTGCCTTGTCGAATGCTCTTCACCACGTTCAGACAATCATGGGCTAGTCGATGCGGCCTCTTCGTCGAAAAGGATCTCATAGGCTACTACACTAAATCCTATTGGGCCTCTTCTAGGGGGAGAATTGGACCATGTGTCTTGTGGGCTCCCCCAACATCAAGCATAGGTGATAGGTGCCTTGATTTGTCCACCCTCGAAGAGGCAACGTGCCAAAATTAGATGACTTAGTGATGGCGATGTCAACATTAGGTATTTTCATGCTGTTGCCCATGGTCTGTGGACGCCGACGGAGCTTTCCAGTACTCATTGTGAAGCTGCAATTCTGTCCAACGGCTATATTTGTTCTTCGAGGGCTATGCATACCCTTATGCTTGGCTATTTCAAAGGTATTAGAGTGTGCTAAAGTTGTAGGGGAATTGAGGTTCCATTTCAAGTGCTCTAGCCACCAAAAGTACGTACTTACTAAAATATTATGTATCAGCGTAGTGCTTTGCGAAATGCTTATGCTAGTTAGTGCATCTTGGCGTTTTGCTCTAGGCTTAGGCTTAGTGTTGAAGTTTGCACACCACTTGTCATTCAATGCTAGTGGGCACCATTGTTGTACACTAGGGCCTTATAATCTTGCAAGATCACACCACCAACCACATTTGTGGTGTGGCTGCCAATGGTGTATCGGAGGGAACGAGGCCTGCGCCGTTTGAATAGGAAACTCGATAGGGAAGATACCGGGTAGGAGTCCGGAAGAGGCTAGAGACCCACTTACGTGTGGGGAAGGCCCATGCGCTATACACAAAATTACCTAACTAGGAGCTTGGCCCTTGCGAGGGCATCTTGCGAGGGCTCCAACGAGGACTAAGGGGAAGCGTGAGCTTCTCGATATCTCTGGAAAAACACCATCCTCAACGGAAGTTTGCATCTCTATCTCATTTAAGCTCTAGCACTTAATTGCTTCTTTGGTTGTGTGCTTTACATTCCTAATTTAGCTTACTAGGTTAGTGATAAGATTGGAATTTACGGTGTACAACTCTTTTGCGGTAGAGACAACAACACGTAGCAAAACCATAGTGCACATTTAATTTAGATAGAAATCTTGCATAGGTTTTGTTAAGTAGAAAATAGAGGCCAAGTAGTTTTTTTAAAAAGTATAATTTATCCTTCTCTTAGCTGTCACGTCCTTTCATTTCGTTTGAGGTACACTATATATGTATTCATCATTACAACAACATTTACTACAATGATTGGCCATTATCGTTGATAACATGAGACTTCCTGAAAGATTATTTATTTACTTCCTCGGTGTACAACTTTCTAGCTTGTAAAACCTGTAGGTTTTCATTGATTATGTTTGATCATTGTTCATTATACTTGTTTTCCAGGAAATCAGAACCAGTAGTTGAAGCTCAAGGAGATTAGAGAGATTTCTGAAAAGGGTGTCATGATGATCTGCAACCAGTTTTGAAAGCCGGACACTGAAAACTGAGGACCTTCTCAAGACTCATTGCTTGGCCACAGACCCTAGCAACACGAGGAAGAAATCATGACACATGCCATATGAATTCGGAACAGGAAATATGCAAGACCATCAGGGTTAAATTGTGGAGGCGTTCTCCTACCCCATTTGCAAAAGGCTGGCGTTAGTTGGACGTAGGATAGCTCCATAGAAGTTATAATTTCTTTTTTTTTTCGAAAGATCCGTTACCGGCTTTCATTGACTAGAAAAGAATAGAGCAGTTACAAATGTACAGGAGCAAGACGCGCCACACCTTTTTGCTAGGTTCTCAGCAGCTGAGACCCTTGCCACCCCTGATTACAATAGCTCGGATTACATAATACAGCAAGCAACCATCTAAATAGCATACTATGCAGGCACTAGGCCCGGCAACAGCAAATCTAAGTCCCTATTCCCAGCCATCCTCTAGGTCCTAGCCTCGTCCTGTATGGAAGCAACAATGTGGCTCACTGTTTTTGCCTCCCTTCTGAAGACTCGGTTGTTCCTCTCACGCCAGATCTCCCATATTGTTAGCAAGACAATGGATTGCAATCCCGGCCTCCTTGAAGCGTCCTCAATGGCTGAGAGCTCAATGAACCATTCCTCCATGGCGAAGCTATTGCTCCAGTTTTCCGGTAGTAGCGATGGGGCCTGGATCCAGAGCGCTACCTCTTCCCAGATCTCTCGGGTCACTCGGCATTCACAGAACAAGTGCGTCGTGGTTTCCAGGTTCCTTATACACAATTGACAGAAATATTTGTTAGGCCATCCTTTGCGCTGTAGTCGTGCGGCGGTCCAAATTCTGTCCTTCATCATCAACCATGCGAAAAACTTGCACTTGGGTGGGACGTCTGTGATGCAGTCAAGCACCTAGTTTTCCCTTCAAATTGAATGGAGTATGCAGACTTGGCTGAATACTTGCCATCGGAAGTTAGCGTCCATGTGGCGGTGTCCTCATGTTCGTCAGTCAGAACCACACTATCCAATTCCTCCCAAAGTGTGATATATTCAGTGATAAGCTCCTGATTCATATTGTAGTCGATGTCTGCGATCCAGTGATTGTCAACGAGCGCGTCCGCCACCGTCTGGTTCTTCCTTTTGCTATGCTTGTGCAGCCCTGGGAATCTTGTCGCAAGGGCCTGACCATGCAACCAACGTGATGTCCAGAAGCATGCCTTATGACCATTCCCTAGCGTTACGACTGTTGCAGTATTGAAGAGGGCAATATCATCCTCATGAATTGGTAATTCTAAGCCATTCCTAGGCTTTCGTTCACTGCCCCAATGATGCCACAACTATCTTAGCCTGAGAGCCCGGCTGAAGTAGTCCAAGTCCTTGATGCCGAGTCCCCCGTTTGGTTGAGGCATACATACTGCGGGCCAAGCCACCTTGCATTTGCCTCCACTGAGCTCGCCATCCCCAGCCTAGACAAACCTCTTCCTCAGCTTATCCAATTCCTTTAAGAACTTCTTCGGTGCCTTGACGACCGTCAGCAGGTAGACAGGCAGGGAGCTAAGGACAGACCTGACGAGCTCGTGCCGACCTGCCATGCTAACAAGTCGGCCCTGCCATCCTACAAGCCTTCCCTTTGCTCTATCTTGTATGTACTGTAGGTGCACCATTCTTATCCTCCCCAGCGTCAGCGGTAGACCGAGGTATTGGATCGGGAAAGGAACTCTCCTTCCCGTGAAATCCTGGAGGACGTCGTCCATGTCAATGTCTGCACACCTGATCGCAGCGATAGAGCTTTTAGCCATATTTATCTTCAAGCCCGTTGCATCCCTAAAGGCCTTCATAACTTGCATGATGCAGGTGATGTCTGATTTAACCGGATTGGTTAAAATCATGACGTCGTCAGCGTACAGGGACAGTCGCATCCTGTGCTGTTGGCCCCTTAACGGCGTCAGGTGGCCCTCCTCAGTCGCGATATCGAAGATCTTACTAAGAGTATTCGTGGCTAGTATGAAAAGGTATGGCGACAGTGGGTCCCCTTGCCTCAGGCCTCTCGCATGGTTGATCCGCTCCCCTTGGCTGCCATTCAACATAATTGCTGAAGAGGACTTGAGCGCTGCCGCAAGCCAGTTCGTCCACCTTAAGCTGAATCCCCTTCTTCTCAACATTTCTAGCAAGTACTCCCAGGAGACGGTGTCAAACGCTTTACTTATGTCAGACTTCAGCAGACAAGCCGGTGTCTTGGTCCTGTGGTAATGCCTAGCCAACCCTCTGACATAGACGAAGTTATCTTGAATACAACGACCCTTGATGAAAGCACTCTGTGATCCTGAAATGAGTTGGTCGATGTAACTGGACAGGCGTAATGCCAACACCTTAGTGAATGGCTTTGCAAAAGAGTGTATAAGGCTGATTGGTCAGAAGTCTTTCACTTCCTGTGCAACTTCCACCTTTGGGATCAGTACAACATGTGCCCCATTCACCTGTGCTAACTGCTCACAGCGTAGTATGTATATACTGTGGAAGGCAGCCATGATGTCGAACTTGATGATATCCCAACAACATTTGTAGAAATTGTTTGTAAACCCATCTTGCCCTGGCACCCTCCCGCTCGGGAGGCATTTGACTGCAGCTGCAATTTCTTCCTCCGTGAAGGGCCGGTCCAACTCGAGGCCAGGTTGCTCTTTGATACTGGATATGCCTAACCTGTCCCAATTCAGCGTTCTCGATCGCTGTTCCTGGGTGCCTAGAACCCCTGAGAAGTAGTCCTGAATGATCTCTGCCTTCTCACTGTGATCCCAGGTTAAGGTTCCATCCTGTCGTTTGAGTGTGTAAATGTACTTCCTTCTCCTTCTTGCACTCATCTTTAAGTGGAAAAATCTGGTGCAGGCATCTCCTGCCTTGATCCAATTGATCCAGGAGGCCTATTTGTGCCTGCATCGCTCAACAGCTGCTAGCCCAAGGGCTTGTGACTTAAGGTCCTTTCGAAGTATCTGCTCTTCACGGGACAGCAGCCTGGACTCCTGTGCAATGTCCAGGCGTAGGATGATTTCGTTGGCGATGTGCAGCTGAAGGTGTGTCCGGCTGAAGAGAGATTTGCTCCAAGCTCGGAGCGACTTGGCTGTCTCCGCTAGCTTATTTCTCAGTACAATATGTGGCCAGCCATGCTGCTGCTTAGTCCATGCTTGTTGCACCACCTCTCTGAACCCATGTATGTGCAGCCAGAAGTTCTCGAATTTAAACGATGCCTTCCTGGGAGCCATTGTCTGGCGGGTGAGCATGATTGGGCAGTGGTCTGAACCTGCAGTAGATAGTGCGTTCAGAGCAATGTTTGGGAATAGGAGTTCCCAAGCCGAGTTACATAAAGCTTTATCCAGGCGGACCAGTGTCAGGTTGTCTCTTTCATTCGACCAGGTGAACCGCCGATTATGCAGACAGATCTCCATCAGCTCGCACTGGTCAATGGCAGCCCTGAATTTTCCCATCAATCTTTGGTTCAAGTTGAGGTTGTTCTTGTCGCTGGCCTGATAAATGAGGTTGAAGTCCCCAGCGATCCGCCATGGATCACCCCGAGGGGGCATGAGTGATATCATCTCGAAAAGGAATCCCTCCTTCCTACCATCATCAGCAGGCCCATAGCACGTTGTTAATCTGAAGGACAGGTTTGATATCAGCACAGTCACCTTTGCAATGATGGTGAAGGACCCGCGCTCCACATCAGACACTGCAACTGCATCCTTATCCCAGCCAAGGAGAATGCCTCCTCTGGTCCCTACTACATCTAGGGTAAGGGTGGAGTCCAATCTCTGTCCAAGTGTTTCCAACACAACAGCTGGAGTCATAGCATTTATCTTGGTTTCTTGCAGGCATATCACCGCTGGTCTTGCACACTAAACCGACTGCCTAACCAGTTCTCTGTGAGCGGCATCGTTAAGTCCTCTGACATTCTAGCTCAAGATGGACATGTCTGTGACACTCATTTGACACAGGAACTGCAACACCATTTCATTAAACACAACAGCTCATCACCATCTAGATCAGGACACACTGAACCTGCGCTACTAACCAAACCAAACACCGACCTCCATCGGCCCTTCTTCCAACTTGTACTGACTAGCCTAATGCCCAACCCTGCTACTAAACTTGCAGTGCCTACCAAACTGACGTCCAGCCTCCATCGGCCCAATTTCAGACTTGTACTGACTGACTTGCTGATCATCTCTACTACATGTTCTTGGACACTCACAACACTACAGCCCTCACAGGGGCCACACACTGAGACACATTGATGTTGCACTAACATGGAAACATGAAGGACGCACCGTGGAGGCGAGCGTGATCACGCTGCCCCCTCATCCAAATCTGCACCTCCCTCCGCTTCCAGCAGCTGCGCGGATGCTACCAGGGCCGGTCCACTATCCAGGGAAGTCAGCATCCTCACTGCCTTGATCGCCTTCTCCGTCATCGGCGCCTGAAACAAGCGAACATAGGCCTCCATTGCTTGGTCCCCAATCGGCTCTGACGGTCTAGCCAGCTTGAAGGCCCTGACAAGCCTGTGTGCAGCTCTCTTGGAAACAGGGACAGAACAAGCAAGCTTCATCTGCCTTGTGCTGCGTCTGGTCCCGACTGCAGCTGCCTTCCCCGTCGCTCTCGCCTTCCCCTTTGCCATCGGCAGCGCGGGGTCAGGCAACACTGGCTGCTCACATGGCACAAACATACTGTCGACAATGGTGCTCCGCCTCTCATCAAGCATCATTTGCGCCAGGGGCGGATTCACGAGGGGGCTGGTGGGGCTGCAGCCCCCCCCCCCCCCCCCCCCCCCCCGCGGGCCGAAAATAGCAGGAGCAAATCTTGAGGCCTGGCCCAGCAGCCCCACTACACAAGCCACATAGCCTAGAAACTCGAAGCCCAACAACCTGGCAGATCCACCCTGCAGCTGCAGGTCAAGCCAGCAGGTCCAGGCCTGCTAGCACCGGTCAGGTAATTGCCGTGCTAGCTAGTGCAAACAACAGTTTCTCTTCTTTTTTTCTTTCTTTCTTTTTTTTGCGCAAACAGCAGTTTCTCAAAAAACTGCTAGCGCAAACAGCAATTATATTGCATAATCGCCGGAGCGCTAAATGCATAATTAGTGTACAACTAGTAACAATTTTTAACCTTGTATTACTTAGCCCCCCTCGCGATCCGTTTCTGGATCCGCCACTGATCTGCGCCACCTGCTCCGTAATCCCTGCCGTCACTACCTGTCCTCCCACCTCCTTGGTGAGATGCACTCCTGGCCCGAAATGAATGACATTGCTGATCCCCAGTGCAGTGGCCTCGGCGTTCAGGTTAGCAATCTTGCCCCAAAGAGCAGACTGAGGCATGTGCTCTGGTGACTGTGGCGTCTCACCAGACCTGGTGGGTGATGGGGAGAAGGAAAGTGGCTTCATGACTTGGCTGTCCCTGTCGCACCAGGTCTCCATCTCCTCCATCATCGGATCCCAGCCGTTGGCACTGCAGCCCCTCATTTCCGGAATGAAATCAGCACAGAGACTTCCATAGAAGTCCATCATCGGGTCTGGGTGTGCTGCCGGCGGAGGGGGGGCTCCTTCGGCGGTCTGGAGCATCCCCGAGAGCAGGGCAGAGCCAAGGTCGCCCCGCACTGCACTCCCCCTAGCTGTAGTCTTCATGCAATCCTTTCCCTGCTTGGTCCTCTTGTCCGAAGACAATGACCGGCGGCATTCCCAGTCGGAGTCCTCCCGGCGTGGTGCTTCCCTCCGACATGGGGAGGCACTTGGGTCACGCGAGAGGCGTCCCTTGCACCATCAGCAGTCGCCCCCTCGCCATCGTCCACCGGCTCACCGCGCATCGACTTGTCATCCGCACCCGCGGCCCCCAGCGCCTGGAGGACGGCGGCGAGCGGGGTCTGCGCCGGCTGCCACCAGCCGTGCCAGAGGATGCGCCCTCCCTGTGCAGTAGGCCAAGGGCGCGCTTGCTCTGCTCCAAGAGGCTGCTGTGCGGGCGACGGTGGCCATCGTCATCATTGTCGTCGTAGTCGTGGTCGTGGCGGGCATCCTTCGGTGGAGGGTGGTAGACAGCCGTGCCAGTCCGCGCCCGGAGGCCGTCCAACACGCCTGGAGTCCAATCGTCAAAGTTGTAAATCATCGGGTACTCATCAGGTTCGGACGAGACCGAGGAGGGCACCCCACTCTGCCCAGAGCTCGGTGTGCATACACGAGGTGGGCTCCAGTCCTCAACCACGTCAAGGTGAATGAGGAGGTTGTAGCTTTTGCCGCTCGGAGGCGGGGCCACCTCCCTAGGTCGCTGGCTCCCATCAGCAGACGGCGGTGCCCGGCCAGCGCTGTTGTGGAAGAAGGTCACCGTCTTAGCCCGTGGAAGCTGGTCCAGGAACCACATCCAGGCCTAGCAGTAGAGGATGTCCGAAGCCTGTCGGCGGTAGGTTTCACGGTCAATCTTGTCGAAGAGGCAGACCTCCCCCAACGTCTCCTTGAGCCCCTCCAGGTTCCAAGCGTGCGATGGCAGGTTCTCAATGGCGATCCGGACATGGTACCACCATGAAATGTCCCTGCCATGAGCATGCTCAGTCCAAGGGATGATGCCGAAATCAACCCCCTTGACCCGCACCGTGCCCACCTGGAGCGCCAGGGTCCTCTGGTGGGGCAGCTCGAAGACGATCATGATGTCCTCAGGGTGGTGCCTGGTCGTGCGCATCTCGTGCGGAGGCATGCGGACGCAGCCAGCGACGACCCTGGTGACATCACCAATGCCGATGTCGACGTGCTGGGGCCTGTTCCGTGCCACCAGCTGCACAGCATGGGTGCGCAGCCTGGTGGCCTCCTCCAGTGTGGCGCCTGCCGTGATCACCGCGGCACTCCCCGCAGCAGGTCGGTTCTCTGGCATCCCAGGGTACTAGGCCATCTTCTCCTCGTCAGAGCCCGCTGGGTCACTCGCCGTCTGCTCCCCAACCGCCGGTTCCGCACCCTCCTCCCCCACAGTCGAGCGGGAGAGATGCGGGAAGAATGGGTGGAATGTGTGAGATCATGTTTGATGAAATATTGGTTTTCAAAGATACTGGCATTACAAAGTAATTATTGTTTCAAAGTGTTCAGTACTATGCTATTTGGTTATGTGCTATTCTAATAAATTTTCCAGTAGGGGGTTAAACCCCCTCCTGTTTCATAAAGAAAACATATCAATATGCTATCTCGTGACTACGAGAATGTGTTGCTCTGTTGGAGTTTATTTTGGGGTGTTTGTTAATCGAGAAAAAAATCTGATTTAGCTTCCACAATCATTCCCCACCCCCCCCCCCCCCACCACCCTAATTGACTATCTATATGTGAATCGATCCTACAGAATCATCATTGCAGTGAGTAGGAATATATGGGCGTACAGGATATGTTTTCAGATTCTATTTAAGAATACGTGATGTCAGATTAAGTGATGGCAATTATAGAGCTTTTCTACGCCTTGCAAATAAAGTGTAATATTCTGTCCAAGAGCTCATATGTGGGCCTAAACTATATGCTTCATATAATTCAGGTCTGAGGCCAAATCCAGAATCAGCAACCCAATGTATTTCTGATGTAATGATGATGATGCCCTGTCAACATCAGCTGCTGACTAAGGAAAAAAGGGGAAAGGAAAACATCGGCTGCTTCCATGACGTGCTATCCAACCATTTCATTTTTCTTATTAGATTTGTTGTTAAGACACTTCTATTTAGCAGCCTTTGTAACGAGGTGGTGCATTCTGTAGCAGCAGCATCCATGCAATATGTCATGGTCACCGGCAGAGGTCGCTACGCGATGGGCGGTGAACGAGCTCGAGCGGTTAAGACGAAGGGGTCCAGTTGGTAGCGGCCACGAGCACGTGGTGCGGCCAAGCCCGGGCGGGACACACCGGTGTCGGTAGGCGGGACAAAGCGAGGCAAGGAGGTGCCCCACTGACACTCTGATCAGGTCAACGACCACGCCTGGCGACAGACGATCCTAACCACCGCCCTGGCTCGGTCCCGCGCCAGGCTCGACGAACCGAGATAGCGTGCGAACAACAACCAGCCACCCGAGCGTGGCGTGCACCGCAGCGGGAGCTAGTAGGAGCTGCAACGCAGCAGTGCGGCCGGCAGCGGTGGGTCAGGGCGGTCTGCAGTTCGACGCGACGACGTGAGCAGCCACGGCTCCGTGCGGCAGCAGCCAGAGGTGGCCAGGATGCAGGCCAGCCACGGCCTGCCCGGGGACGGCCTTGGCCACAGCGACATGGCCAGGAATGACCACAGTGAACACAGGTACGAGGTGATCGTGCCCACACCCGGTCACGAGCGATAACGTGCTATGCACGGATTTTAAAGCGACATGGAACAGCTGATTTACTCAACTAGGACTCAGTCCATTCTACTAACCTAAAGCCGACACCTCCAGTGGGCTATCAGAACAAACGCCATGACCGAAGGGCAACTGGGGAGGAGGATATAAGGATGCCAACATAAGCTTGCCACTGGAACGCTGGTTCGCACATAGGACGCCACAAACATAAATCCCAGCGCGTTCCAACGAAGTTTTAGTAATTTTTGCGAGAGCAAGTCGATCTCCAACACCACCACGACCTACACAATGCTCAAGAGCCCGGTGAGGAGCAACCAACTACGCAAAAACATGCTGTTAGTGCTTTGGCATTTTTGGTTCGAAATTAAACGTCAAAATGGCATTGCCATTACTTCTCTCAGTCAGACGAGATCTAGAGTTTAGGTAGAATTGAATTTCGAATTCGATTTCTGAGCTTGCAAAACACTAGTTAACGACATTTATTCCCCAAAAATGAAAGTTGCACTTTAACTGCGGAACTTGCTCGCAAATTTTTACTTAAGCGCAATGCTCAAGCTACGTTTTATTTTTGTTATAAAAATTGTTTTTCAAGACAAACAATTAAAACAACCTATTGTTCTATTTCCTAATTAGGGTCTCATTAGCATGTTCTCCCATAGAATCAATTACTCGACATTATCTGTTTATCATTTATGTGAGGTAAAAATTTTGAAACCCGAGAACTTGTTTGCTTAATTTCTTTTGACCTTAATTAGGGTGCTAAGCAAGCTCCTAACACCAGGGGTGTTACAATCAACCCCCCTTAAAAAGAATCTCGTCCCGAGATTCGAAGCAAGAACCCGAAAGGGGAAAACACGATTTCACTTCTTAGAGCAGAGCTTACAGTAGGAGACTACACGACTTCGAAAACTACAACACTCAGGGATCTAGAGGGATCGTGGCCAAGAACAACCTTATACAACTCACAACCTCTCTAAAAATCGATGAAGACGGGGACAGTGGAAGAGCAATAGGAAAACGATTATCCAGAACATGGCGTATGCCCAACAGATCTAGAAACAGGAGACTGATAAATAGATCATCGCGAACCCTAAGACCTAGAACCAAACCGAGGTTGACTTGAACTTCGATGAAACTAGATCCCTTCTTCTCAAGTTACACCATCACCTTAGACTGGCGACCCTAGATCTGCGAGCAACAGCTGGATCTCGTAGCTCTGCCTCCAACTACTTCCTTCCCCACGTACTGGTCCCGAGCTTCTCCCACCTGAGCACAGACAGAGAAGACTGATTCTATGCGCTCTACTTCGGATCTGGGGTGAGATGGAGGAGAGGCAAGCAGGGTGGCACTTATAGCCTGGTGGACGGGATGGTGGTGCAACGCACAGGTAGTGGAGGCAGCATGGAGGAGGAATCACCCATGGGTCACGAGGTGGGGGAGCGTCGGCCATGATGCGCTCCCTGTGCGAGCTTGGGTGGGGAAAAGGACACAAGGAGTGGATGGGGTTCGCACGACAAGGAGGCGTGCGGGTGGCGGTGCCCCAAAAGAAAAGAAAAAGGGGGGGTCCAGTACGGGGACGAGGGCAAAAATTGAGAGCCGATAGCGGTGCCGGGAAAAGAGGGACGTACAGTGCAAGGGGCAAGGCGAGTGTGGCACCACGCCGTGACCACGCGAGCATGGCACACGTGGGCCCTACCACTGACGGCTTTCATAGGACACGCAGCGACAGCGACCCGACGTGCGTAGCGTGGTCAACCAGGTCACAGGGATAACATCAAGTCGGGTGTTCCAATTACTCCCGACCACTAGTGGCTAACTTTTCCTTGTCGCTCTTCTCTTTCTTCTTTTTCCTTTTGAATCCAACATGCACCAGCCTTTCGTTTAAACTGAGATCAGGACATACGTGCTACTTCCAAAACCCCGCTGTTTCGGTCATATTTGTGAGAGCACTACCCCATCAACCCATTGTGGATTTCCCATTAGATCACCAGGATATTTTTACCAAGGAGAATATCTGTAACAAGAGTGGTATTGCGTTGTAACTTAGTAAAAGTGATTGGTCAACCACCTCGATACCAGTGCGCGCCGAGCGGCACAACCATGTGGTCACGATCCACAGGTGGCCCTCGGTTTCGTCGTGGCACCAAGGACAGAAAAATAAATCTCAAGGCGGATTTAAGTCATGGGATTTTAAGTGTTCTGTTAGGGCATCCACAATTAGTTGATAAGTGTCCTCTGTCATCCAAACACGGCTGATCCGTTGTATCTGACTACCTGTTCCTTTTGTAAGCTACTTATTGTTGTCTCAAGAACCCTAAGCAAGTTTAACGAGGCCTAAGGGTAAATTTGATGTAACAAACACAACGATAAAGCAAATACTCAGTCCAACCGGCCTTACACGAGTGCAACATACATGCATCCACTCTCCCACTCTTGACTCATCGCTTGCACCCTACACCCAGGTGGTCTTAACAACTACGGACAAGATACAACGGAAAGGTTACAACACTGGAGGACAGTGATGAAAAACACTACCAACTACGGTTACATCTCCCCTAGGACGACTAATCAACTTCGTCGGGCCAAACGACTTCATTCCTGGGCTCTTGGGGCTCTTCTACTGCACTGGGCTATGGATCTGCTTCTTCTCTTGGTAGTGGCTGGGTGAGGGGAAGGAAAGACTCTATCTCTGAGGCTTCCGTGGGCGGAGGTGCTGGCGGTACAGCAACACCAGTCCTCCTTCTCTCTAGCGGATGAATAGGGATTTCCTCCAAGATCAAGGGTTCCTGCCTTTCCGCGACAAGCGTCCTACGCTTGCCCTAGTGGCAAGATAGGCGTCCTCCGGCTCCTGGGCATGTCGATCTTGGTCCAGCTTGATGGCTTCCGCCATGGCAGTCTCTTGACTCACAGCAGCTGCTAGGTTGGCATGGGCTTCAGCAAGCTGCACTTCAAGCATCCTGGCGAAGAGAAGAAGGCTTCCTCAGCTCGGCTGAGGCACTCCCTCTGCTCCAAGGCCTACCAGTCGTACTACTCATCCAGGGCAAGCAAGCACGTGGTCAGGTGCACCACGGTCAGGTTGTCCTCTTGCACGTCCGACCCAGCAAGGCCTCCATGCGAGCCCTCCATACCCGCCGATTCTTGTTCCAAGGTGGAAAGAACCACATGGGGGTACGAGCAATGGGCCCTTCATAGATCTGGCAGAGATGCCGCAAGGCTTTGTGGGTCGCAACTTGGTAGGTGTCGCCGAAGCGAAACCTGGTTGCGGTCACATTCTAGGCTTCAGTGACGTAAGGAAACTCCTCACTCTTGCCAATGTAGACGGTGACCTTGCATTGCTCGGTGACATGCTTCATATACTCAAGACCCTCGTACTCGGGACAATCATTGACTCCAAGCTTTTGCAGGGTGGAATACAGGATTTTGGGAAAACCCTCGGTGGCAGTAGCTACTAACCCAGACTCCTGCCATCCTTGCTGAGTGGTGGGTGGCGGTTACAAGGAAGGCTTGAGCAAGAAACTTGCTCAAAGGAAAAAAGCTAAGTGACCTAGGATGCACTGAATGATGGTTCCAAGCGGCTAGGCCTGCCCTTTTTATAGGCAGAGCGGTCAGTTGCCCAGGCACAATCCACCCTCGAGCCTTGCACGGGGGCCAGTAAAAGTGAATAGCAAGATCCTTACACGCACACGATGAGCGGTGTCCGAGGTCATAAAGGGTTAGTACGATGGTAGGGCAGAGGTTCGACAAGAGCGCAGAAGGGGGGGTACAACAACGTATGGGCCTGGCAGGCGTGCACGATGCACGAGGCTACAGTACCATCGTGGCTACACGAACAAAGACTGGTCGACCTGAACAACAATTGCACAACAGGGTATGCAGGAATGCACGTCCTATCCGTCCTCACACTGTTACCAACATATAAGGCAACCGTTCTCAGATTTTTGGCATGTCGTGCTCTCCCTGTAACTAGTCGACACTATCAAACTAGTCTCGGGGTTAGGGTACCTGCAGAAAACTTGATTAAGCCTAGCTAAGTCAGCAAAGTGCCAATTATCCGGGATACCTAACCATAGTAATAGGGCTACTTATACCATTGTCAAATTTTAATTTAGGAAAGATTTTGAAGCTTTATTGCCTCATTTATGATCTGATACCACCTGTGGCAAAACCGCCTAATCCAATGCCCGCCCAAGAGTACTCGTCTTCCATTAGACCCTAAGTACCCAAGGGAGAACACTAAACTATGCGATTCCGTCGAGCACACCGCAAGGGAGAACTCGAAGATCCACATTTTTACATCAAGATCACAAATGAAAAAGTAAAGCTTACAACATCCTTGCCAATTCTTACATCACTTTCAGTGCGACATCAGAGTAATTCATTATTTGATTATAACAGCGGAATATAAAATGTTATCAGAGTTCAGCGAAAATGAACCCATTTAATGATAAGTAAAACATTAACATGATGAACTATTTTAAACATGAAATGATAACAAATTGCCAGTACTTTCTTTGTAAAACTTTTGGTGAGAGTTTTCATAAATAAACTCTACTCCGCATCGCAAAGAAAATCCTCGCTGAGCCCACCAAGAGGTTTCCACACACAAGTGTCAGCTTATCAGCACCTGTCACCTGCAACAGGGTAGAACAAACCCTGAGTACTTAATTGTACTCCGCAAGGCTTACCCATCAGGAGGAAGGAAAAAGACTCCAAGAATTATGCAAGGCTTTTTGGCTTGTGGGTTTATTGCATCTGCAAGAAGCATTACTAAATGTGCATCCTTATATTTCTTTTTACTAGCCGTCATCATTAGTTCATTATTCGACCATTCTATGTAAGCACCAAGGCTACTATCAAGCAGGTGGTAAGCAATCAGAGCCATTTTACCAGCTTCTATAGTCCTTACTACGATGCCAGATTATAGTCATGTCGTACCGTCAAGTTGACGGCGATTCACGAATCAATGTGCCCAGCTGGGTGTCCCGAAAACACACGCCTTGCTTGTACCCCGGGCACAAGCAAGACCAACCCGTTCCACTCCTGTCAAGGGGTTTAGGTCCCCGTCCAAGCTCAGACTCTAAGCCCCCAACACTGTAGGCCCGGCCTCGGTGCTTAGACCTCCTCAACCCAATATATAACCACCTAAAAAGCCGATCCAGAAAGAGCCAGAACCCATGACAAGAGAGAAATAAGTTTTTCCAGCCCCATAAACAAGTATATGCTCGGGACAAGTAGGTCTGTGACCTGACTATGGAATCCAATGCAACGAACGGTCCTTAATCGACACAGGCGGAACAAATGCAACCAGAGCCCCGCTCTGTTGCCCAACCAGGTCCAAGTCCATTCAACCAGTTCCACCCGGTCTCCAATTATTATACATATTTATTCCATGTGATAGTGACAGGATAATAGTAACAATAATATAATTCCTATCTCTCGCGAGTGACAGGTAATCACTCGACTTCTACCGGAATCCTATAGCATAGCATGCTACACGATCTTATCATACTAGTAAGACTCATATGGTAAGGATATATATATATATATATATATATATATATATATATATATATATATATATATATATATATATATATATATATATATATATATATATATATATATATATATATATATATATATATATATATATATGCCAGTGGATTTCATTTAACTCCTTTAAACTTAATGCATAAGCATAAATTAAAGTGCATAATAATAGGGGTTATGCACCGGGGCTTGCCTGGGTATGATTTAACCAAAGTTAGCATTCCATCTCGATGACACGATCATCAAGGCGCCATCTTTTTTGCTACTCCAGATGACTCCGCGGTCCGTCAACGCTCCTATTATGACACTCATGGATGCAATGCAGAGACGTAAATAGACAACGATAATTGCAACTAGGAGAATACGATACGCTTCGCAAGCTAACGAACTAACTCTAATGGCTAACGCACTAGGCCACGTACCCATGTTGTTGAACAAGGCATTACTTTCCCGACAAATGTTCGTAAAACAACCCGAGGTGTTGCTTTAGCATTTTACCGCTTAAACACATGTATTCAAATTAGGGTTCACCAGCTACCCTAACAAATCTATTATTATAGAGCCATCGAAACTACAGTGAGTAGATAATAATGTTATAAAGCTACTGTAAAATTTTCGAGGCTAATACTATCACCGTAATGCCACAAATTATTACAAGTTTACAGTTAATAATTTTAAGCGTCTCAAAATAATTAGAGCAAGCCTAGAAATATTATGAAACTGCGTTAACCAATTACACCCTTAAATGGATTATGATTTTAGGACTCTAACGAAATTGGTTCCATAATTTTTGAATTTCTACACATTTAGATATCAAATTTTGGTAAATTAATTAGAAACGCATTTAGAAAAAGAAAAGGGCACTCGGC
Source organism: Saccharum spontaneum (assembly GCA_022457205.1). Taxonomy (NCBI): domain Eukaryota; kingdom Viridiplantae; phylum Streptophyta; class Magnoliopsida; order Poales; family Poaceae; genus Saccharum; species Saccharum spontaneum. The sequence continues at coordinate 41,030,929 of CM039586.1, forward strand.
CACCAATCGGCCCAACGGCTCACGGCGGCCCGTGCGGGAGCAGCTGCGCACAGCAGGCCGCCCAACAAACAGCCCGCGCGCGAGCGCTCGGCACACTTAGCTAAATAGCCCTTGGTTTAACAAGTTATCACGCGGAGCTTTCATTTACTATTGCACAAGAGACGAGCGTTGCAGTAAGCACCCTGGAATAAAACCGTCTTCACAAAGAGGCAGTGCCCGACGACGCGGCTCCGGCCGACATAGCGCGGTCACGCCAGCCCACCGAGAGCCAAATCGACGCGCCCACTGGGCCGACGAGCATCGCAAAGCAAGCGCGAAACACTAGGCGGTGAGTAGAAGTTAAACGGTGGCTCCACTCATGCTGTCCACGGTGACGGACCACCCGTCACGGCGGCGCGAGCGTTCTGGCGAGCCTACGGGCTATCGCGCAGATAGAGGCTGCGGAAGAGCGGAAGGGACTTACCACAGAACTAGTCGCACACCTGGTTGAGACGGGAACGGCTCGGGGAATCCTGGCCACGTGCGCCCACACCGCGCGGCAGCGCCCCGAGCTCGGCATGACCGCGTCAGGTCCTCGTCCGTGCCGTTCCTGGGCAAACCGAGGTGAGTAACAGCATGAGGGGACTAAGGCGAACGCAAAGGAAAGACTAGTAGAACCTTTACCGAGGGATAGGGCCTTATCCCCAAATCACGCTCTGTTCCGGCGGCGAGCCGATCGACACGAGCCAAACGCCAAAACAGCCGACCCCCAGGCTCGCAAGCTCCATGGGGAGGGCCGAGCTACAAGATAACCTCCAAGGCTACTCGCTGGTGCAGGGAATCGGATTACGAGGCCTCGAGCCGGGTGAATCAGAAGAGCGAGGAGTGCGGCACAGAGCTCTGGCTGAGGTCGCTACGCGATGGGCGGTGAACGAGCTCGAGCGGTTAAGACGAAGGGGTCCAGTTGGTAGCGGCCACGAGCACATGGTGCGGCCAGGCCCGGGCGGGACACAACGGTGTCGGCAGGCGGGACAAAGCGAGGCAAGGAGGTGCCCCACTGACACTGTGATCAGGTCAACGACCACACCTGGCGACAGACGATCCTAACTACCGCCCTGGCTCGGTCCTGTGCTAGGCTCGACGAACCGAGATAGCGTGCGAACAACGACCAGCCACCCGAGCGTGGCGTGCACCGCAACGGGAGCCAGCAGGAGCTGCAACGCAGCAGTGCGGCCGACAGCGGTGGGTCAGGGCGGTCTGCAGTTCGACGCGACGATGTGAGCAGCCACGGCTCCGTGCGGCAGCAGCCAGAGGTGGCCAGGACGCAGGCCAGCCGCGGCCCGCCCGAGGACGGCCTTGGCCCCAGCGATGCGGCCACGTGCGCGTGACACTGCTAGGAATGACCATAGCGAACATAGGTACGAGGTGACCGTGCCCACACTCGCTCACGAGCGATAACGTGCTACGCACGGATTTTAAAGCGACACAGAACCGTTGATTTACTCAACTAGGGCTCAGTCCATTCTACTAACCTAAAACCGACACCTCCAGTGGGCTATCAGAACAAACGCCATGACCGAAGAGCAACTGGGGAGGAGGATATAAGGATGCCAACATAAGCTTGCCACTAGAACGCTGGTTCGCACATAGGACGCCAGACATAAATCCCAACGCGTTCCAACGAAGTTTGAGTAATTTTTGCGAGAGCAAGTTGATCTCCAACACCACCACGACCTACACAATGCTCAAGAGCCCGGTGAGGAGCAACCAACTACGCAAAAACATGTTGTTAGTGCTTAGGCATTTTTTGTTGGAAATTAAACGTCAAAATGGCATTGCCATTACTTCTCTCAGTCAGACGAGATCTAGAGTTTAGGTAGAATTGAATTTCGAATTCGATTTTTGAGCTTGCAAGACACTAGTTAATGACATTTATTCCCCAAAAATGAAAGTCGCACTTTAACTGCAGAACTTGCTCGTAAATTTTTACTTAAGCGCAATGCTCAAGTTACGTTTTATTTTTGTTATAAAAATTGTTTTTCAAGCCAAACAATTAAAACAACCTATTGTTCTATTTCCTAATTAGGGTCTCATTAGCATGTTCTCCCATTGAATCAATTACCCGACATTATCTGTTTATCATTTATGTGAGGTAAAAATTTTAAAACCTGAGAACTTGTTTGCTTAATTTCTTTTGACCTTAATCGGGGTGCTAAGCAAGCTCATAACACCAGGGGTGTTACATATGACTTCGTGGCAACAGTGGGATTTGATCTGGCCTATGATGCAAACTGTAAACTAATGCATGAGGTGGCTGTATAATGATTGGTTTTTGTTGTTGTTTTTCATGGCTGTCATCAAACCTGTGGGACACGTCCATTCTCTAGCAACAGCAGGTTCTTACTTTGCTAATGGCAGTGAATGGACATTGCTTGGTTCTTGTTGTTGGTTTTCATGGCTGTCATCAAACCTGAATGGACGTGCCCTAGGGTTCCATGCCACTCATGATCTTTGGTTTGAACTTGGTTGCATCTTCTGTTGGCTGCAGTCTTTGCCTTGCTTTTTCTTAATTTTTGTACAACCACCTAAGATTGGGTTCATCTGAATTATACTACCAAATTCATATGCTAAGGCCACATGTTATCTAGCATGTGATGTCAAAAATGTTCATATGATCATGATGAAGCACCTCATTGGTGTGACATTTAGGATCATCGATTTGGTTATGACCAAACTGAAGATCTTCAATGCCACACTCATGTGTTGTTTCATTCTTACATTTGATTGAGGCTAATGTACTTTATGATTTCACAGAAAAGGGGCCGTTGCTATGTGGTTTTCAAGGGGAAGAAACAAGGGATTTACATGAGTTGGCATGAGTGTAGTGAACAAGTGCTTGGGTTCTCTAATGCTAGCTTCTTGAAGTACAAAAATTATGAGGAGGCAGATAGAGATTTCAATGCATCTCTTGGAGCAGCAACTCTTCTCCACCCTAAGCTGCTCCCAGGTGACTGTTGTCAACATACCTCCAGTTCATGGTAAGACCGGTTCTTGGAAGAATGTGGTAATATCACATTATTGATGATCATGTTTGGACTATGGATGAGCAGACAATGTGACTGCAATACTTAGGCCTATGATGACACAAAGAGATGATGGATGAGCTGGCTCACTTAATGTCTTACTGTTTTCTTTAATCCATTTCTGCTGTATCCTATCTGTTGTTTGTGGCAGTTCTAGTGCTGCTTAGTGCTTATGCTATTGATGTTTTTGTGCTTCCTTGCTTCAGTCTGAGCTTGTTAATTACAAGCAGCAATGATTCTATGGTTCATTAATTATGGTGTCTGAGGCCTGTTATTTTGAACAACACTAGTTTTATGCTGACAGCTCATTTGTATGATTAATTAATTGTGTTGTCTGAGGTCTGTTAGCTTAATTCATTTGTATGATTAATTAATTGTGTTGTCTGAGGTCTGTTAGCTTAATTCATTTCTATGTTCTATTATGTGTTCTTCTCTGGTTCTGGGCCTAGCCAAGAATCAAACATGATCTTCATGTGGCAGTTGGAGTTAGTTGGTCATGGGCCGTGCTGGCGGGTGTGTTATCAAACACACTCTCATCTGGGCCTGGTCCGTTTGGTAGAGGCAACCAAACAAGTGACCAGAGAAGGCGCGTGATTGGTTTCCTTCTCTACAGCTGTCTCCTCCTGGCCTAGCTGAGTTTCGTGCACAAGGACTTTGTTTGGATGGCAACATGCACGTGTCCTGCTCCAACTGAGCTGATGTTTGGATGCTTGGATACCTGCACACGCCTTAGTAGTTTTGGTCGCTGCCCACGGGCCGTCCACCTGGCCGTGCACCTCGCGAGCCTGCATCTACGAAAATGAGCGAACATTTCGCATCTTGTGGGACAGGCTTCGGTGCCGTTTCTGCAGCTAGCTGGGTAGGCTTATCACATTCGCCAACCAAACACGCGGGCCTTCTCGCATGCGCAGGGATGGCTGCCAACAGAAGCAGGCAACCAATCGCCAGCCAAACTTTGCACAGACTGCCGAAAACATCAATTTCGTTCCAAGCAATCTGTGTTCCTTGGGTATAGCAATATGCATAAAGGTCGTGTATATATCTCACGTGATGTTGCCTTTGATGAACATGTTTTTCCTTTTTGGGCTACTCCATCCAAATGCTGGTGTCTCTATTCTGGAAGTGATAAAATCCTACCAATCTTCACTATTTCCTTGGAATTGAGGTCAAGAGATCTCATGGAGGATTGATACTTTCCCAAGAAAGGTATGCTGAAGATGTCATCAGGAGAGCTGGCATGAGTCATTGTAAACCGATCAACACTCCACTATCCAGCACAGAGAGGCTCAGTGCTGCAGAAGAGGATAAGCTCGGACCTGAGGACTCCACATGGTACAGGAGCATAGTAGGAGCTATGTTTACTTCGACTCGACCTAATATTTCCTTTGCAGTAAATAAGGTGTGTTAATTCCTTCATGCCCTTACTACTGTGCATTGGGATGTTGTCAAGCGAATTCTATGGTATGTACATTGAACACTGAAACTTGGGCTCAACATCAGAAGATCCAACTCTATGATGGTGAGTGCCTTCTCGGATGCAGATTGGGCGAGTTTTGTAGACGATCGACGATCAACCGGTGGATTTGCCATGTTCCTTGGTTCTAATTTGGTCTCATGGAGTGCTAGGAAACAAGCCACGGTCTCTCACTCAAGTACAGAAGCTGAGTATAAGACTCTTGCTAATGCAACTGCAAAGATGATGTGGGTTCAAAAGCTACTAATAGAATTAGGAATTTAGCATCCTCCTATAGCTCGGTTGTGGTATAATAATATTGGAGCCACGTATTTATCAGCCAATCCAGTGTTTCATGCTCGGACAAAGCATATCGAAATTTATTTTCATTTTGTCAAAGAAAGAGTATAGCACAGAAACAACTGGACATTTGGTTCATTCATTCAGGTGATCAATTGGCCGATGGATTCACCAAACCAATAGTGGCGTCAATTTAGAAGCAATCTTAATCTAGTGGTCGATTGAGATTGAGTGGGGGTGTTAGGATATGGGTTATGGTTTGTTCGTTTAGGTTGTTACTAGCTTGTAGTCCAAGGTAGATTGGATAGTTTCTCTTGTGTTTATCTATTGTATTTTCTTGTTTGGTGTACAAGCCACGCCAAGGGCTGTTCCCGTGCCCATATAACATGTAGCCGAGATCTCTAGCGAGGCATCTCGTTCAACCCACTTTCACAGATGGGATCAACGATGACGACATAGGAGCACATGGCAGCGGATGGAGTTCTTCATTCTGTATGGCGTGGCGACACGTGACACAAGCTCGATGCGGGTTTGCATTGGATGAGTTTGCTTGCTTCCATGATAGCAAGGTACGCGGGTCGATTCAAGTTGCATTTGGGATCGAATGGCATAGGGCTATGTTGGAAGGAAGTATAGATGACAAATGTCTCTACTTACAACTGGAGTAATCTAGTTGGTCAAGATTGCAGGAAGCTACGGTGTAAGACATCGGGCATAGCATTGCAGTGGAAACCAAAGAGCAAGCTAATGTGGCAATTTCCATATGTGACTCGGATAGTGGTTGTGAAGTTCTTGGTGTCACGAGGCAGTCAATTTCGAGTATGGTATTGGATTCAATTGGCTCGTGTGGTGTCTAACAAGAAGCAGGTGTGCTTCAGGAGTCAGACATATGTTAGGGCTGGAGATGAATCTAATTTTACTCAATCGAGATTGTGGTGATAGAGAGAAGGCTGCACAACCGCAGGTGGAGTCATGGACTGTGGAGTTACATGAATAGCTGAGGCTCTTGTCAACAAATCAAGTTCGGGTACAAGGAGGTTCGTGCATGGATAGCTTCAAGGTGGTGTGCATATTCACCAAGGTGGAGTTTGTTAGATATGTGTCGAATATGTGTATAGTTTGGTTACCTTATGACTTGACTTGTATTAGGGGCTAGGTTAGTGTTGGAGTTGAACTCTACGGCTGGTTTGGATGGCGGTGAGGCCGTGGGAGTGCCCGGATGCCAGTGTAGCTACTATTATATTAGGAGGAGTGCTCGGATGCCTCGAGGACGTGAGCACACCACCGAACCTCATTAAAAAACATCATGCCTCGATGTCATTCTCGTTTGCATATTTTCTTCTATGGTAGTTATGCTTCCACGTTCTTAGGTTAGTAGATCTGTTCCGGTCTGGATCTAACCATGCACTCTTTTTTGTAAGTAAAGAGAGAGCTTTATTAACTAGACAGGCGCAGTGTTACAATCAGCATTGAGGGGATTCCAAGCACACGCAGGTGCTCTCCCTAGCTAGCCAAGCCACAGAATGTTTACATTGTCTAGCTAATCTAGCTAAAGCATTTGCTACTTGGTTACCATCTCTCTTCACCTGGGAAATTTTCCAACTATTCAGCAATTGAGCGAGCCCCTTTGCCTTTGCAATGATTAGGCTAAGCTCTAACCTGTCTTCAGCTGCACTCTAACAGGATCAATCAAATAATGTTTCCAATAGAAATGGCTTAGGATAATTCTTTGCACATTTTCCATCTCTCATATAGACACTGTTTGGATTGGTTGAACCACACGAACCATGCAACCTAAATTCTTCAGTCAAAGAGAATACCAATGGATCAATGTTAAGGTCAGGAAATTCAGCAGGACGGTTCACGATTTGCATTAGGCTGCCAAACCAGGATGTGTGAATGTGGTAGCCCGCGCTTCTGGATATCATGTGTCATCCTCAATCTATGCACCAAAGGAATTGTTCTCATCTAACATACTAATCACAGAGGACATTGTCTGAGGATTGGCCTGACCATCAGCATCGTCAGAGAAAATATTAAGCCTATTTTGGACCTCATTAACTGTATCATCACCACTCACCAGTCCTGATAAAATTGGCTCTAATTGCCACTTATCTTGCATCCGTTTAAACCATGTTTGTGTTTGTCCAATTAAAACTTACTCTTGCATTCATTTATTGGCTCATTAGTTTGAACCTCTTGTTGTACAATATTAGTTGGTCTTTTGTTCGATGTATTTCATCAAGTTTAGAATACATATCTGAAAACCATAGGTCTTGTTATAAAGTAATAGGTGGCATTTGCGTCCATGTTAAGCTAATGTAAATTACTTTAGTATTCCAACATTACATTCAATGTTTTTGAAGGCATGATACCTGTTGGGTGATATGAATGATATATTATTTTCTGTGCACTGATTTCGCCCACCTGATCAATAGAAATTGTGAATCCTTTAGCAAATTAAAAACCCATACTTTTAGTTATATACAAACGCAATGGCAGTCAGCTCAGCATATTTATAAAGCTATCTGCAAAGTCTCCTCCATTGTCCTTTCGATAAGTCTTACTGCACGATTACGTGGTTAGACTAGTGGGTAGCACTTGTTCTACCCTGATATACTATATACACAACCTTTTACTTTCCTGCTTAGCTTACACTACAGAATTTATACTAGCATCACATGTAGATCGTGATAATGTTTAGCTTGGGGTACATATGTATTCATGATTACAACAACATTTACTACAATGATTGGCCATTGTCGTTCTATGATAGCATGAGACTTCCTGAAAGATTATTTATTTGCTTCCTTCAGGAGTACAACTTGCTAGCTTGTAAAACCTGTAGGTTTTCATTGATTATGTTTGATCATTGTTCACTGTACTTGTTTTCTAGGAAATCAGAACCTGCAGTTGAAGCTCAAGGAGATCAGAGAGATTTCTAAAACGGATGTTATGATGATTTGCAACCAGTGATTGAAAGTAGGACACCGAAAACTGAGGAAATACATTTGGACCTTCTCAAGACTCATTGCTTGGCCACAGACCTCAGCAACAGGAGACAGAAATCATGACACATGCCTTATGAATGTGGAACAGGAAACATGCAAGATTTTCAGGGTTAAATTTTGAGGGGTCGTCCTACCCCAATTGCAAAAGGCTGGAATTTGTTGGAAGTAGGACAGCTCCATACAAGTAATTATAATTTCCATCATGTTATTATTCTGCACGTGAAAGGGTGGAATGATCATTGTTGTGAGTAGGAATATGTGGGTACGGGCAATTCTACAGGACATGTTTTCAGATTATATTTAAGAATATGTGATGGCAGATTAAGTGTTCCCTTAGATCTTTTCCTGTTCTATTTGTTGTTGATTTGCTTCAAGACAAATACCGAAATGTTGTACCAGCTGCGATTCAATGCTGACGGTGACATGGGAATATTGCAACCACACAGACTTTAACCACCAAGAAAGAAAAAAACAGTACAATTGAACACCCTTTTTTTTTAGGAAACATCCTTAAACTTGTACAATGGACAACGTATCAACCAAAGCAGTCATGACTAGAACAGTCGCAATATTCAGGGAGCACACAGCCAAACCAAGGGAGCTTCAGATTCTCAAGGTCAAGGGTCATGGAGTTGCTAGCGTGGCGTCACTTTGCTGCTGGCTGCAGGGTCTTCTTCTCCTTGGTTGGCGGCTCTGGAGAAGATGATCACGCAATCAGCTATTTGATAAACAAAATTCAGAATTACTACTCAGGTCAGGTGAATGGAGCGTGTGTGTGTGTGTGCGCGCGCGCGTTTACCGGGGTGGGGGGGGGGGGGGGGGGGGGGTCTTGATCCCCACATACAGCGTTCACCTTCTTCTTCCTGAGCCGCTCCTTGAGCGACACCTTCGTCCCGGCGAGCTCGCGGTACCCAACCGTGAAGGTGTACCCTGCCTACTACCATCTCAATCGCATCAAGAACCAACGCGATCAAGGAAGACAGATGCAAGGAGACAAGTGGGAATCAGGAGGAGCTGTCTTGCCTTGGAGGAGGCGGAGGCTAGGGGAAGGGGCGGAGCAGAGGCGGCCGATGTGGAGTCCCCGGATGTCGCTGGCGAAGGAGGCCTGCGGCTGCACCACGCCCTGCAGCTCCACCACGGCCCACTCCGGGCACGACGACTCGCCGCACCCGCACTGCACGCGGATCTGCATCGCCGGCCTCTGCTTCCCCTCTCTTGCCTTCCCCTGCCGAGCACGAGCAGGGCAATTGGACGCGATATAGCTGACAAACGAGGGGCCAGGAGGTTAGACTTCTGTTTCGCGTTTCGCGGAATGGCGCCAAAACGCCGCCCGCTTTCCCGCCTTTTTTTTAAAAAAATTATCTTTATTAGTTTTGCGCCAACGCCGGATGAGGAGGGGATGGGAAATTCCTGTGCAGGCAACAATCCATTGCGCATTCGATATATATTTTTTTTTGGTGAAAATATGTCAACATGTAAACACAAGAAAAATTTTAATAATGGAGGCACGGAGCAATAATGGAACAGAGCATGTCAAAATGTCATCCAGCAAAAATGAAATGCAAGGCCATCAAGTCATAGAAAACTAATTAGACCAGTCTCAGTAGATAGTTTCATTGTGTTATTTCCAAAACTGCCATGTCACACTAGAATGAAATGAAAATGGGATAAAACACCCACTCTTAATGTAAAATTTCACTCCATAGTTTCATAGACATTTAATTTTATGACTCATAAAGAGTTGGTAATCGTGCCAAGAGATGAAACTCATCGTAGCCAACAGATAATTAGTAATTTCCAAATAGAAAACAAAGCTGTACAAATTATGGGACTTCTCCCAAGAGTTTCACGCATGCTAGGACCAGAGATGGTAATATTACCGGCGGGTGTGGGTTTCGTACCCGATGGGTGCAGACATGGGTAGAAAAACTCACTGGCAGGTATATGGGTGCGGCAATGATTTTTATTATTTGCTCTCATAAAAATACCCGACAGTACCCGATACCCGATGGGTACCCATAAGGTATGGGCGCGGGTCTGAATTCTTTCCCACGGACATGCTTGTGGGCGGGTAAAAGTAAGAGTTGCGGGTATGGTCGCGGGAAGGTAAATGCTCTATCCGCACCATACCCGACCCACCGCCATCCCTAGCTAGGACCCAACATCAACTCTCTCAAATCCTTTGGCCGAGGTCAGCAACTCAAAATACTAGAACATGATTCTATGAACAACAGGCTTACATATCAAAAAAAGGTTGCCATAATACATTCTCAAATATGTCCCATAATTTTCCAGAAGACCAGAACTACATTTACAAGGAACAGAATGTATCTCTTGATACAGTAGGAATTGCCATTTTCTTTGTTAGCTCTGACAAAATTGTCTAGAGTTTGGAGTGCAAGGGACATTCATAAGTCATAACAAAGATGTGATCCAGAAGTACCATGTATCGATTTGATCATGCTTTTAGCTTTGAGGATAGCTTAGTGAACTTGTGTCGTCCCTGTCAGGATCTTACAGGGACCAAACTTCTTCTGGATGCTTCAACCTGGTTTCATCCTTGCATCCTGGTAAATGGAAATTTCTTCTGAAGATACAAGGAAGCTTGATGAACTTCATGGCAGGCGAGCAAAAGGGATTCCTTCTGAAGATGATTGTGATCTTGGCGAGACGTCTTGACAAAAATTCCTATTAGCCAGATTTCCAAAAAAAAAAAAGTTGTAAAAACTTGATCAATATTTCTTCAGGGAAAATGATATTTAGAAAAGACTACCAGCATGAGAGCAAGACAAAAGCAAAGTATAACACTCACGGACTCACCTCATATCCAAGTCATGAGTGTCTACAATCGTGTGCATCAGTGGAGCAAATGCTTGCAGCAGCTCAAGACATGGAACAGAGGAACATAATTATATAGGTTCTGTGTCCACACGCGTCTTCCAATGAGATGAGCAGCAAAACTAACGGAACATAAAAATAATATCATATTAGCTGCATAAACTAATCTGAATGAATAGAAAAGCTCTTTCTATCATCAGTAGCTACTAGTTAGCAAGGTAAGCAATTCTGCAGTTTGAGCAGCATGTCAATCCTATTTGCTGATGAGAACAAAGACAGCACTGCTTTGTTATGGCAAATCCTTACTAAATAGATTCCTTTTTTGTTGTTCATTTTTTAAAATAGGAACAACAACAAAATAAGGAGTAAGCACATGTAATTCACCTTAGTAGTGCCAAATGGAGATCACGTGAAGCCTAGAAGCACAGCGCCTTAGTCGATCGAGCCCTCAGCTAGCAAACAAGAAAATTGTGCACTCATCTTTTCTTCCACCAGGGCCAACTGCATTGAAGAAAGGAAATATAGAGAAATTACGATGGAATTTCCATGCACACTATTGATAAGAGATTATAAAGAATTTGGTATTACTAGTCTTGTCAGAGCTAAAATAAATGAAAAACAAACAAAAATAGACGAACCTACTAGGGGGACTTAGGAGGCTTTAAATAAAGGACTTGGTAGAAAAAATTCACCTCGACAAGGAATCAAACTTGGGTGCTGTGAGCATATGCCCATATCCTCAACCAACCGAGTGTAGGTCCCTTACTTGTACCTTGGAAAATTTAAAACTTCTAATCAGCTCAAAAGTTTACTTATCAGCAACCTGATGCAAATTTCATTTCCTGATGTGGGAATTATGCCCAAGATCAGGTACAATAGCATGTGCGGTGTGCATGCATACTCATGTATGGTTGTCTCCGTTGACCTATAATCTAAAACAAATAAATCTTAGACAACATCTAATTTTCTATATCAAGATAAGAATACTTTGGCAAGATTGCAGTGATGCTGCGCTATAGCGTGGAAAGTTCAGTTCAGTTCAGTAACTTACCGAGAAGCAGAGAGTCTGTACCTGACATTTCTGTTATTAGGGAGCAGGGGTGACATAAGCATATACAATGCATCTCAAGAAAGAACTGATTTAGTGTGTTCTGAAACATTATAGGTCTCTTGGCAGTAGCTTCGACAATATTCGGCTGGCAAAAATATCAGATAAGTTGTTAGTTTCAGCGCTTTGAGTGCTACAAGCGAAAATAGCTTACAAGGATGTGCTAAATTGGTTTTTGACATGAAGGCAAGGACTATTATTGTCCAAACAACACTTGAAATGAAAACCAAATTTACTGGAGAAATTTGATGGGAAACATTGAAGCATAATGAGAGTAGGAGACTCAGGGGTCAGTAGCACCATGAAGTTGGAACTATTTCTTACATGAACACTTGGAATAGATGAATCTGCATTGGCCGAGAAATGGTTTTTCTTCTTATCTTTCGTAGTAACAGAACAAACCACAGCTGTTTGTCAAAATATCTTCCATGGTCACATGAGACTCAAAAGGGATAGATCTACAAAATTGAAGTAAATGTAACCTACAGGGAAGCTTTCAGGTATGTTAATTTGTCTCAAGTACAAGATTGGTAACAGAGAGGCACATGCAGTTGGATCATAAATTAGACATATTTGCAAATGTACTCTCCAGCAGTAAAAATGATATAAATAATGAGCTGAGAGCTGACATGACTTTCTGATGTCTTTTTGGGCTAATTCTGATCAGGCATAGCAGGCTTGATACTCAAAGGTGAATTGAACTCTGATGCCAATGAAACTTCTTTGTAATGTACTGTATAACATATAGGATTCTGGGATGATTTTGCATATACAAACCAGTCTTATTTACAGGATGAAGGTACAAGTTGAGATTGCCATGGTTGTAGAACCAAAACCTTCTGTGGGTACGCAGAGGCTAGATGATGTACAGTTCAAAGAACCCTGCAGAGGAGCTCAAAACAAGTAGGTTATTCAAATGAAACAGTAGCTTTCTGTTATGTTACGAGATCAAGTAAAGCAACAGGAAATTGGTGAGGAGCTGGAAAAGAGCAATCACCTTACAATACTTATAGTCTGATTCAAGCAACATTCTCTGTCATATTAATTATGAGAACTCAATGGAGTTTACCTAGAGAACAAATGGCAGTTTGCAGTGTTAGCTCCTATCCGTGTGTAATCAAAACATGAATGAGTTCAAGTACTGTGGAGTACATACCAATATATGCTTCATTATGCTCCATTAGTCAGCCATGTCAACAGAAGAGCAGAATATTTTATTATGTACGAAGAACAGAGCAGAATATTTTACTATGTACGAAGAACAAAGCTATCCTATGTTGAACCAAAAAAAAAAGAATATCAGGGCTGACTGGCTGAGAATTATAAAGTAGTTTCTGAGTTGAAAACTTAAGGGTGCAAATAATATAATGCAGCAGTACCTCAAGGCAATAGGCAAGTAGTTCAAGAAAGCTCTACAAGTTGAGAAGTGTTCTCTTATACTGGCTAAACTCATGTATCTGCAGAAATAGTAAATTAGGGTAAGTACAGAAGCAGCAAGTACTGAGAATGCAGCTTGTTTCTGCAAGTTTTACAAGTTAAAAGTACTATGAAACTGCTAGCACACAACAGGATACTTGAAGTGAGAAAAATTCTATCTACAAATAGTTGCATCAAAGATTAGCAAGAGAAAAGAGACCGTTACCAAATAGCAAGGGGCAGGATGTGAATTTAAATTGTAAGTAGCACATGACAGTGCGTGGTAGAGTTAAAATGTACTAACTAAAATTTCTTTTAAAGAGTCAGAGATACATGTTAGAGTGCACAGTGGAATCGATCTGGCTCGCTATACACATCGGGATTACCTATTGGGTAAGGGCTGCCCCACCTTATTATTGTGCTCCCCCACCATCAATTTCTGATCTAGGACTAAACCTAATAATAAATATTGAGATGTTCATGAATAACCTGGAATCGTCCATAGATATAGAAAGATTCCTACAAGGCTACATGAACACACAGTTCCAAGAAGAGCTCTGTAGAGAAGGGGAAAAGGGAATGTTATTATTACTGCCACTAAAGTGGCACAAAATACAATTATTTTTCATTTTATCAATGGGGTTTTCCACAAATCATGTGTTGGGCAGATAGGATGTTCTATGGGAAAATAAACAGAGCATGAATCTGATTTTAAACATGTTTATTGATGTTGTTGATCATCAAATGTGGAGGAAAAAACATGAGCATGAATCTGAGTCATACCATATGTATTGAGAAGTGTTAAGCATTGCTGGTCAAGTAACTACTACTCTTCTAGCTCACACAGCTAAGATACTCAACAAATGGTGATAAACCTATGAAACACATTATAAGGACAACAGGTAATTCCCCAACAATATAAAGGTGATAAGGCTGACGCAATTAAAGATGCTCACATGAGCTCTCGTCCTTTATTAGTATTACTTTTAGGAATACAGCATTTTATACTAGACCTGTTACAATACGGAAAAGATGAGCCATGGAATGATCATTGTAATGGAAACGAAACCCTTAAGTAGAGGCAAAGAGTTAGAAGGAAACAATGGCAACTTCAATTTAAAGTGAGCACATATCTATCTGCGAACAGCTAAAAATATGGCAACTCTGAAATATCAGAGAGAAAAGTAGCACAAACAACCAGAACAAGGAGCAGAGCTGATAAACGAATAACTAGGATTAAACTCCTAAACAGTGTATATACTAACCAATTTATGTATGGCGTGGAGGGCACGTACAGAGAGAAGATGTTGGTACTTGACAGCAGCAGAAGTACAAAGCGATAGAGAGGGAGTCCTATGAGGTTAGAAGATTGTACATTTGGAACAAGACCTGTAGAGAAGGTAAGCATACAAGTGGATCACTTGAAGCAGCGGCATGATATTGTAACGGAAACCCAAATCCTTGACTAACACTGACAAATAGTTAAAAGAAAACAACGGTAACCTCAATTAAAGTGAGCACATATGTATCTGTGAACAGCTAACATGGTAACTCTGAATTATAAAAAAGGGAAAACCATGCACGTTCAATCGTGGCATGATCATTTTAATGGAAACCCAAACCCCTAAGTAGCAGTTAGAAGAAAACAATGGTAACTTCAATTTTAAACTTCAGAAAAGGGAAAAGTAGCCCAAAAAAAATATAGAACACGGATCAGGGCTGATAAACGAATAACTAGGATTAAACTCGTAAAAAACAGTGTATATACTAACCAATTTATGTACGGCGTGGAAGGCACTTGCAGAGAGAAGATGTTGGTAGTTGAATCCTACGAGGTTAGAAGAATGTACATTTGGAACAAGAAACCTGTAGAGTAGGTAAACAACACAAGTGGATTACTTGAAGCAGTGGTTGTGTCGAAACAAACAGGAAGAGATTGACTAGGACTGTTAAGAGGTTAGGAAAATTAGAGCAAGTGAACTTAGTAGTATGCAGGAATAGAAACAGGAACGTTGATGTTACCTTGATTAGTGAAGCTTGACTATCGGAATGGTTCCTATCAGGTTGCGGCACTGCCTTGTTAGGTCCTCACTGCCATACGTGACTTCTAATAGCTTCAGTGAAGTTGGGAGGCCGGCCTTGGGTAGCGCCCGGATGGATGGACAGTTGTAGATGCGTAATTGTTGCAGGGAATCAGGGAGGCCGTCCTTGGGCAGTGAGCGGATTGCTGAGCAGCCGTAGATAGTCAAATTTTGAAGGGAAATAGGGAGGGCATCCTTGGGCAGCAACCGCAAGCGGATGGATGGACAGGACTCGATCTCTAATGTATTGAGGCTTGTCAATCTATGCAGCCCCGCCGGGAGGCTCTGCAGCTTCTCGCAATAATCGAATTTGAGGTGTTGTAGGGAGGTTAGGAGCTGCAGGGCCTCATCCTGCTCGTCCGTGAAGAGCTCTGTCTCATGGAAACGAAGGGATAACTTGGTGAGGGAGGAAGAGAGGAGGCTGCAGATGGGTGCAGCAAGGGCTCCTGCGACGTCATCCGTCACCAGCGACGATAGGGAGGAGAGGATTGAGTCGGGACAAATGGAGAAGAAATTAGTGGTTTGTAGGACGGTTAATTCCTGGAGGCAGGAGTGAGTCGGGACCTGCAGCTCCGAGCTCAAGCCTCTTACACCTCCGCCGCAGTTGATTATCCCCAGAGTAGTCAGGGATGCGAGGTTTGAGAGGGGCGGTAGTGTCTCCACTCCAACAAGGTAGATGGATTGTAGGGAGGATGGGAAGGGGAAAGTAGAAGAGAACGAAGCTAGGCGATAAGAAATCAACAAGGTACGGAGAGAGCACAGAGTTTGAAGGCGGAGGCTTAGCTCTGGACAGAATCCAATGTATAGCTGATGTAGTTGGGGTGGCAAGAGCAGCACTGCTCCTTCTATTTCCTCCTCTTCTCTACTCCTACTAGAGGAAGATGTCGTCGCTTCCTCCTGCTGTTGCTCCACCACACCTAACCCTGTTATCTTATCACATCCCTTAATTGACAAAACTGAGAGCTTCGGCATATAAGATAGAACTTGCGTTAATTCCTTCCCACTAGGAGCACGAAGCGAACTAATTTTCATACTCTCAGCTGCAAACTGGTAGCCGGCGTGCCTCCCAGATTCAAAATCCATCCTCAATTTCTTTACTTCCCTTAGGTTATCAAAGTCCAAGCACCTCCAGAACGACGCACTTCTATCTAGAGTGACCCTTCCAGTAATTTCCAAGCCTAATGGTGTAGATCTAAAAATATGCTTTCCGTATCTCAACTCAAAGCCTAAACCAACTCTTGATATCTTAACAGAGCACGGAGTGCTTCTCCAAGGAACAGGAGGCAAGGACAACATCTTTGGGCAATCTTGGATCACGAGCTCTCGTAGATTTGGAGGCCATGCTTTTCGATCTTGTTGGCTGTCTGAAAATGCCAACTCAACGAGTTCAGGGCAACGTTCAATGATGAGCACTTCCAAATGGGATAAGAATTGACCACTGCTACCAACAATAGCAGCCCATCTTTCCAGCCTTTTTAAATCAGCAAGCTCTATTCTTTTCAAATTCATCAAGTGTTGGCTAGGGCTATCACTCAATTTTTTTTCATCGCCCTTATTAACTAGCTGCAACTCACCACCTATAGGTGGAAATGTTTCCCAGTCCACGCCATCTAGAGCAAGAGATTCCAAATTTTGAATTGACAGGTTCAGACCTAGCCAAGAAGGACAAGTACCACCTCCATGCCCTCTAATACTTAGTTTCTGAAGATTGCTATGTGGCTTCAGACCTTCAAGGACTTGTTCTTCACGTTGAGGATCCTTGTTAGATCGTCTTGCATTCCAATTCAATATTAACTCGTTCAGGTTTTTCTTGTGCATTAACTTTGCTTCATCTGCTCCTTCCCTTCCTTCAACATTTTCAAGATTATCAATGCTCAATGATCCGCAAAGCTCTAGCAGATGTCCTATCTGGCTCAATTCAAAACCCTGACTTTCTTTTCCAACCTTAAATCTATTTAGCTCTTGTAATGACTTCAATTTTCCCACCTCTGAAATCTCTGAGTGCACTCCACCATGAAAATGGCGCAGTTTTACAAGGTTAGACATACATCTTTGTAAGTTGTGGCAATCTTGGCATCCTCGCAGATCTAGGACCCTCATGTGATAAAATCTTGAAATGTTGTTGGAGGCTACCAGTTTATTTCTTTCTCCATACACCCAATTGTTATGCACCCGAAGATAGCGAAGATGGATAAGTTCCGAAAAGCTGTGCAATAAATCTTCCATGCTATAGAATCCTCCAGATATCAAAATAACACGAAGGGATTTTGCTTTACTAAACAAACCATGCAGAGTCTTTGCAAAGCTACCTTGGCATTTTCCAAATAACATCAATGAGTGCAGGTTCTCAACTCTTAATCTTTCTCCGAGTATACTAAAATCTTCTTTACAAGTATCAAAAGCCTTTCTATCATTGACACTTGAGTCATCTATGTTGATGGACAAGTGGCGGATCGATGGAAGGATTTGTATGGATCTCACATTTGAACTATATAGGCTAAGGCATTCATCTGCTGAAACCTTTAGCCCTAATTCGTGCATTAGATCATGAATAACATAATAAGTGCGCCCATTATCATCATCATCATCATCTTCCTTTTTAAAAAATCCATGATTAATCAGCTCTACCAAATAGCTTAGTCCTATATCTTCAATTTTTTTATTTTCACAACGAGAATGCAAAAGATCTAGTCCGATCCAGAAGTGAATTATCTCTTCTTCACTGAATTTATAATCTTCTGGAAACAATGAACAATAGGTAAAACATTGTTGCAGCTGAAAAGGGAGATAGTCAAAGCTAAGCTTCAGTGCTGGCATAATGTCATGGTCTCCACTCTGTGATTCCCATTCTCTACTTTCTAAAACTCTAGTCCAATGAACCAAATTAAGGTGGTTTCTCAGCAATCTTCCAACAGTTTTTGCAGCAAGAGGTGAGCCCTTTAGTTTTTTAATGATCTCATCTCCAATACCAAGTAGTTCACTATGACCCTCTGGTGGTTGCTTGTTTCCAAACACATATGCAAAGAATAACTCCTTAAATGCTTTCTCGTCTATACCTTTCAGGTCTATCCAATGATCGGTTGTTTTGACCATTTGTGCTAATGCAGGAAACCGAGTTGTGACTAGAATAACACTGCCTTTTGTTTGTGCTTTCTTAAAGGGTACTAGGAACCTATTCCACTCATCCTCATTGCTACAACTCCACATATCATCCAAGACAAGCAAAAACCTTTTAGATTTTAATCCTTCTTCAATCTGGTTTTCTGGACTAGCATTTCCTTCCTTTTTTATTTTATCTGGACTAGCATTTCCTTCCTTTTTTATTTTATCTACAATATCTTGCAGCAATCTTGACACACTGAAATTGACGGATACACAGACCCACAATTTTACCTCAAAATGATCATGTAGTTTCTTATATATGTGTTGTGTGAAAGTCGTCTTCCCTATGCCTCCTGGACCAACAATTGGGAGTACCGCTAGGTCATCCATATGATGGTATTTTCCCTCGGTAATTTCATGGATAAGCGTACTTGTGACGTCCTTCCTACCATAAAATTCAGGCTCTATAGACTCTGAGGTAGTTATTGGCCGACCCGTAGCCATGTACTGGCCATTATTGTTGTTTAGGTTGGCTGCCAACAACTCTAGATTAAGAATTGTGGATACCTTGGCACATAGAGGCTTTAATTGCTCTATAATATCCTTCATCTTTCGAGACATCTCAACCCTATCAAACTTCAACTCTGGTGTTTGTAAGACACGCTCTCTCTGTGGCGCCTTATTGGTTTGGGCACAACAGAGGAATTGATGCCCAGTGGTTGTAGCATTGGAGTTTGCAACATTTTGGGCAGATGAAACCGATGAGTAACATGGAAGTGGAAGGTGTTTACCAACGGTGTGGATGGTGCTACGGGCAGCAGAAGTGATCCTGCCCATGCAGCGGTTTTTAACCAGTTGATCGGTTCCACATGGACATGGCCAGCAAACTCCTCCTTGCCTTTGATCTTCTTCCTCGTCATCATCAGAAGTTTTGACGCCAGTACATGGCCAATGTCCACCACATGGGGGGACTCTTGTGCTTGTTGTGTCTTCATGTGGCTCGTCGTGGGTAGCCTTAGCAAAGCAGGCGGAGCACTTGGAGAAGCCCAGCATCTTTGCAATGGCTCTGGCGGCGTGGCGAGCATTGAGGGCGTGGTTGCGAAGGCAACCTCCCTTATGCTCCTCAGCCGCGTGGTAGGTGCCTTCGAGCTCGTCCTGGATGCGGAAGTAATCAACCTCATCCAGCGCGTCATCGGCCCTGTACGCCAAGTCCCGTAGCTTGTGCAGCAGCTCGGACAGCGCCGGATTCTTGATCCCCGGGCCATGGCCGTGGTGGCCACGGGAGTTGTTGAGCATGCCCTCTGCATACAGCAGCTCCATCCTGAGAGCCTCGATGTTGCCACCCAGCTCGGTGCTGGCCGCCCACGCCTCCAGCACCCCACCCGAGACCGGGCCCAACGCCTTGCCGATCATCCATCGCGCCGCCTCCACGCCCAGCTCCATGGCCGCCCAGGCACCGGCGTAGGCACGCACGAGACCCAACACTGAAATAAAGATTAAAGTCTTTGTGTTAGTTTCAACTTTGAAAGACGAGACTGTGAGACATCATCAGGCCAGGTCGGAGAGAAAGGATGGATGCGCAGGTTACCAACCAGATGAACTGATGAAGCAAAGGTTCTTCAACTCAACAGGCAGCAGCAACGATGAAGGCAATGCAAACTTGAAGCTGGCGAGAGAGATGCTCAAAACCACTGCTTAACAGAGAGATGTGATGTGAGCAATGGGCAATGGCACAAAACACTATCAAATATCAATACCGTGCCGGATAGAATCTGAGAAGCTTGATGAGCACAACAAACTTTAGCGAGTGCGCCATTATCTTTTACTTTACTTTTAGGAAAGCAAAAGGGACATTTGATGCCCGGTTCCACTGGCACATGAGGTCGTTGTTGAAACTAACTTTGCATAAACATACTTAACATGTATACATAATGCTAATCTTCCACCTATACATGATCACTAGACTTGCTACAAACGTAGCATGCAGCTGCCCTTCTTAGAGCATCTCCGGCAGTCCCCAATACCTCTCATATCCTATAAAACTGTCATATTAGGGACAACTATGTTTTTTTCTTGCTTCAGAGTTCCCCAATACCTCTCTTTTTTTTCAGTGGCCACCAATATTTCCCTCATCGCCCTTCAAAGAAAGGGAAGATACAACTTCCCCAAACCATGGGGACCATCCTAATTACCACTTTTCAGCCATATTTTCTCTTACACTCCTGTGAGACCCACTTTTCATATAGGTATTGAGGGAGATATATTGGAGTACTGCTGCAGCAACTCTCCCAATATTGACAAAAGATAATATTGGGCTACCCCAATATATGCATATTGAGGAACTGTTGGAGATGCTCTTAAGCTAGTCATATCCTTTATTTGAGCTATTGCTTGTTTTTCTTCTTGTCTGCATTGTAGATATTTTGAGGATTTATCTTTTGCAACACACGGGCATCAGAACTTCTGTCAAACATTTTGTCACAAAGTCTTTTGCTCTCGCCTTCTCTTCAATATCCGAAGAACCAATGAGATCATAATGTCCAACTCTTGTTTCGTATGGTTTAGAAGAGTGAGAAAGCCTTAGTTGCTCCCTTAGGCCCCTCCATTCTGTTTCTTCTCTATGGGTGACTTGTTTAGTACTTTGTTTGTCTTTAATTTAATCCAGTAGGGGCTCCTTGCCCCTCCTGTTTTTTCAAAAAAAAATAAAAAGTGAGAAAGGTAACAAAATCCATCCAAAAAGGTGGTATGTAGCTTAGCCGGAATACTTCCGAAGATGCGCAACTCATTAGCTGATCAGATTTCCATGATAAGATGATAGTATGGGACAATATGGACATAAACTTTTTCAAATGTGACTAGATTTCAGTCAACCTAGTACAAAGCTATAGTCACATGTGAAAATTTAAAAATAGGTTTTGAAATTGCGCTCAAAGCAACGCGGGGCAAGCTGCAAGTGGGCAGGCGCGCACTGGATTCGTTGCCAACAGTAGCCGCGCTGTCGACCTTTTTTTTTTGATAATACCAGACTGTATTAAACTAGAAATACACCGTACAAGACACCATACAAACCGGTACACATACGCAACGAGTACAGAGCACAGCTGTCCCAACCAAACTTATATAGGAGCCCCTGGAAGAAACAAGAATTACATAGAAGCCCTTGGGGAGCCCCCTGCTCGCCTGACTTGCCGGCAACAGCTGCTGCCAGAAACCTATGCCGTAGAAGATGATGCCAGGTCCAGACAGAGGAAGAAGCCAGCACCCAGAGACCGGAGGAAACACCATCGCTTGAAAGCTTTGAAGAAGCCACAGTAGAATCCCGCCGTTGAGGTCCATCGGCCAGGGACACACCCCGTGTTTCCATGGTCCCGGATTTGAGCTTGTCTGAGCAAGAACTCCCAGATCCACCAGCCACACTTCCACAGCACCCACAGCTGCTCCACCAGTCGCGCAAGAACACCAAAAGCCAATAGACGCACCTTCAGATCGATGCGCCGCCGGCCGACGACTCCTAAACAGAGATCCCTCACAGGGAACCCCTCCTCCACGGGCTCACCATCGACGCCGGAGTGGAGCACCGGCAGGGTGAGGAAGAGTCCGAGAGGACTTATTCCGCCACGACATCGCCGCCATCGCCTCGCTGACGTTGCCAGGACACCAAACCCTAGATACCCTAGGACCTAATCTATGCCGCCAGACAGAGAGCCACCATTCCCACCCACAACCGAGGCCCAGAAGGCCGCCGGAAGCGGAGGGGAACGGCGACCTCGCCGGCGGGAGCACGAGTCGCCTCCCTGTCGCCTCTCTCAAACTGTAGCAAGGGCAGAGGTTTCGAGAGAGACCAAGAGACCTTGAAGACGAAGTATTCCAGCTACTGCTGCTGCTCAGCCCGGAGCGCCGCCACCACATAAACCATCCTGGCGGCAAGCTCATTGCGATGCCTCTTGGCGTGCTTGGAGTGATTGGGTTCCACTTCCACCGGTGGGTGGCTAACATGTTTGCAATTAATATTGAAAGGCAATCGACATGTTTCATTTGTTCATTTCATAAAAGGCAAATGCCACATGTCGTAGCTACATTCTACTCCTGAGCTGATTTGTCAAACTTGCAGAGCAAAAATACACACTGGCGATCAAACTCCCAAACCGAAATGCAATGATCGTATACAAATTGCAGTACAGTTGAAGCACTTCCACATAAATGAAGAGAATCTAAGCACAGGCATCCAATTGGGATCAGCACAGCACTGTTCATGTCTTCCTCAATTAACTGCGGTTTCTGATCAAACTCAGACGTTACAGATAACAGCACTGTTCAATTAACTGACTTAATGCTAACGCTCTGCTGACACAGATTACCAAGAGAATACAAGCTGACAGCCTCGTGTCTACAGGTTACACACAACAGAACCTTAGCCTTCAAGCATCTCAACTGAACTGCAGACGGACATACATGTTACAAACCTAGGAACGTAAATAGCTGTCACGTATACCATGTAAACAATCACTGAACACCTACAGCTTTGTGTACCAACAACACTCTTTGAGACATCAGCCTACACATCGTGCTGAACAAGCTAGCAACGATGCAGCGAATATGTGAGCATCACAAGCTACTGTCCTGAGTAGGACATTGAGTATTGTTGGAACTCTGAGCCCGAGCTCGACTCAAAGATGTGGCGCGGAAGGGAAAACTCAGCCTCAGAATCTAAGAATTCAGTGCCACTGCCTCGCTGCCTCTTTGCTGCCCTTTCATGGTTTGGACTAGCGGCAGGAGAGCCATTCTGGCAGTTGGAATCAGGGGTTAGTGGCTCATGGCGGGAAAGAGAATCACCATGACAGGTGCTCTTGGTTGCTTCAGTTCGATCTCCAGTGTCCCTATTGGAAGCGCCTACTTGAGTTGGAGACTCAGATGTCGGTGCAGGGGTTGAGGGCTCAGTCCGCTCAGAGTCTGGGAATTGATCACTTGATACTGTGACAGAAGCACCTCCAGCTGGAGTTTCAGATTTCACACCTGTTAAGCGCTGCTGCTCTTCGATGATCTTCTGGAGGTACTTTCCCTGAGCCTCAATTCGCAACTGCAGCTGCCTTTGTACCTAAAAACATGTGAAATCAGACCATCTCAGCATTCTAAGTCCACTGATCTAATATCTAAGTATCTAATTGTTCAACCAATTAACTTTGCAAATTTGGTAACACGAAAAAGATTATAAATTAAAATGTGAACAGTAAGTGTATTGCAGACTTGCAGCTACTAATAATAGAATAGAACCATTGAGGTCACTAATATTAAGAACAAATTGATTTTGTTCACTAGCAAATAAGATGATGAAAACGATTTTACTATTTTAGCAGCACAAAAACAAGACCAGCTATAAATAAACAAAGAATGTATGAGAAAACAACATTGGATGCACAATTCATTTAGTGCAAGATTTGCCTATCTTAGAAGAGGATAGCTACAAACAAATTTCTAGTACAAACATTTAGGGTGTGTTTGGTTACCCAGCTCCCACCATCCCTGCATGCGCTCAGCCGTATAAGCTTCAAGAGAAGGCTGTTTGGATTCTTGTTTCCCCTGTTCCAACTCTGCTACACTCATGCACTATACGGTGGGATCCTGGCTCTAGGGAGCACCCCAAATCGAGCTTCACTGGCCAGCCAAGCCCGGCGGATGCAGGGATGGGGTGCAAGGTCTATGTGTCAGTCTCACAGGTCATACAAGTTGCATCTGCTCATATAGGTAACCAAACAGCTTCCTGGAGTTTTTTTTGCATCCGCTCATGCAACCTGACCAAACACCATCTTTTTCTGAAATACAGTTCCACTTAGTGTGCATCCACTCATCCGGATATACGACGCAAGCCCCATTTGGCAACCAAACACACCCTTAGTAACAAGAGAGGCTCAGTTGCAGTACGCAACTAAGGGCCTACCGCCTACCCCTTAGTGAACATTTCAGAAGGTACCACAAATATGTTTAATAAATAAATTCCTTTAGAAGAAACATCTGTATCCTTGTATGTGTCTCAGATCTACACATTATGAAGAC
The DNA here is from genome assembly GCA_022457205.1 of Saccharum spontaneum. Taxonomy (NCBI): domain Eukaryota; kingdom Viridiplantae; phylum Streptophyta; class Magnoliopsida; order Poales; family Poaceae; genus Saccharum; species Saccharum spontaneum. Next base: position 41,055,351 of record CM039586.1, read on the forward strand.
AACAAAAGCTAATGGGTAGAACATCCAGGAAAGACTTACTTCTAACTGTTCGTGCAGCCGCTTTTGGACCTCCATCTGCAGCTTGAGGGCTTCAGATATCGGCAATCCACTGTGAACAAAAACTTATATGATGGAAGGTCTTACGTAAAAAAAGATATCTAGTCTAGTATAAAAGAAATAAAAGGGACTAAAATGGAAAAACTATTTTCATTAGAAGAAATAAAAAATGTTATTGTTCAGTTTTGAAGTTATTTTGACCTCTGTATTTCCTGTCTAACAGTTATGCCGGATAGAATCTGAGAAGCTTGATGAGCACAACAAACTTTAGCTAGTGCGCCATTGTCTTTTACTTTACTTTTAGGAAAGCAAAAGGGACATTTGATGCCCGGTTCCACTGGCACATGAGGTTGTTGAAACTAACTTAGCATAAACATATTTAACGTGTATACATAATCTTAATCTTCCACCTATACATGATCACTAGACTTGCTACAAGCGTAGCATGCAGTTGCCCTTCTTAAAGTAGTCATATTCTTTGTTTGAGCTATTGCTTGTTTTTCTTCTTGTCTGCATTGTAGATATTTTCAGGATTTTTCTTTTGCGACACATGGATGTCAGAACTTCTCTCAAACATTTTGTCACAGAGCTTTTGCTCTCGCCTTCTCTTCAATATCCAAAGAACCAATGAGATCAGTTGTTTCGTATGGTTTAGAAAAGTAGGGACTTGTTATATATAGCATGTTTTAAGCTGAGATTCAGCTTGATGGAGGAAAAAAAATCAAGCAAGGGAAGGATAGGATATCGCCTGAAGAGAAGCTAGAGTATCTGACCATTAAGAAAAGTGAGAAGAGTGACAAAATCCATCAAAACAGGTGGTAGCTTAGCCGGAATACTTCCGAAGATGCGCAACTCATTAGCTGATCAGATTTCCATGATAAGAAGATAGTATGGGACAATTTGATGGGCATAAACTTTTTCAAATGTGACTAGATTTCAGTCAACGTAGTACAAAGCTATAGTTACATGTGAAAATTTGAAAATAGGTTTTGAAATTGCACTCAAAAGCAACGCAGGGCAAGCTGCGAGTGGGCAGGCGATCGTTGCCATCGTGTGCCCTATTTTTAGGTACGACACCAGGGTTTGAACCTTGGTGAGCATCATCGCACTAGATAGCTCTACCACTAGAGCACAGGCCCTTTCCCGTCGCAATGCCTCTTGGCGTGCTTGGAGTGATTGGGTTCCACTTCCACGGGTGGGTGGCTAACATATTTGCAACTAATATTGAAAAGGCAAATGCCACATGTCGTAGCTACATTCTATTCCTGAGCTGATTTGTCAAACTTACAACCAAAATGTGAGCAAAAATACACACTGGCGATCAACTCCCAAACCGAAATGCAACGATCATATACAAATTGCAGTACATTTGTTGCACTTCGACATAAATGAAGAGAATCTAAACACAGGCATCCAAATGAGATCAGCACAGCACTGTTCATGCCTTCCTCAATTAACTGCAGTTTCTGATCAAACTCAGACGTTATAGATAACAGCAGTGTTCAATTAACTGACTTAATGCTAACGCTCTGCCAACACAGATTACCAAGAGAATACAAGCTGAGAGCCTCGTGTCTACAGGTCACACACAACAGAGCCTTAGCCTTCAAGCGTCTCAACTGAACTGCAGACGGACATACATGTTACAAACCTAGGAACGTAAATAGCTGTCACGTATACCATGTAAACAATCACTGAACACCTACAGCTTTGCCGATCATCCATCGCGCCGCCTCCACGCCCAGCTCCATGGCCGCCCAGGCAACGGCGTCGGCAAGCACGAGGCCCAACACTGAAATAAAGATTAAGTCTTTCTGTTAATTAGCTTCAACTTTGAAAGACGAGACTGTGAGACATCATCAGGCCAGGTCGGAGAGAAAGGATGGATGCGCAGGTTACCAACCAGATCGATGAAACAAAGGTTCTTCAACTCAACAGGCAGCAGCAACGATGAAGGCAATGCAAACTTGAAGCTGGCGAGAGAGATGCTCAAAACCACTGCTTAACAGAGAGATGTGATGTGAGCAATGGGCAATGGCACAAAACACTATCAATACTGTGCCGGATAGAATCTGAGAAGCTTGATGAGCACAACAAACTTTAGCTAGTGCGCCATTGTCTTTTACTTTACTTTTAGGAAAGCAAAAGGGACATTTGATGCCCGGTTCCACTGGCACATGAGGTTGTTGAAACTAACTTAGCATAAACATACTTAACGTGTATACATAATCTTAATCTTCCACCTATACATGATCACTAGACTTGCTACAAACGTAGCATGCAGTTGCCCTTCTTAAAGTAGTCATATTCTTTGTTTGAACTATTGCTCGTTTTTCTTCTTGTCTGCATTGTAGATATTTTGAGGATTTTTTCTTTTGCGACACATGGGCGTCAACTTCTCTCAAACATTTTGTCACAAAGTCTTTTGCTCTCACCTTCTCTTCAATATCTAAAGAGCCAATGAGATCAGTAATGTCCCACTCTTGTTTCATATGGTTTAGAAAAGTAGCAAAATCCATCCAAAAAGATGGTTAACTTGTTATTGCCTCATAGCACTAAGCATGATTTGTCTGCTGTGTGGACGGGTGAACAAGCCCATCTTGACGAGTTTGCCTTAGGGCCTCGAAAACGTAGAACTGGCACTGTTCAAATGTATGCACTCCGAAAGCATGAATCCAATATGCACCTCCGATGTATGCATAGTTAAAAAATTAAATCAACAATCATGAACAAATATATATAGTTGGCTTTCCTTCTTCTTTATGTGGTCCAGTAGGCCTTTGAAGACAGCAAAAATACATGGTTGACGCACTGTCACATCTCCTCTTATAGTTTTTGCCATCAAACACGTTTGGCTTAAGCATAGAAGCAAAGCCAGTGACTGAGAAATACCTATCATGTTTTTTCATTCTAAGATATTTAGACAATGCAAGTTACGACATATTTTACTATATAAATATAAAGATGTTTGTCACAATAATTATATGCACGTGTGCTCTACTTGCGAATACAAATGCCCTATTTGTTTGGCTGAAAAGTCATGGCTGAAAGTACTGTTCGCTGATTTGTTGTGAGAGAAAAACACTGTTCGTTGGCTGAAAAAGTACGGCTTATAAGACAAGCGAATATGGCGAATGCTAAGCATATTGATCAAAAGAATAAATAAAGGAACACAAGTTGCAAGCAGGTACCCAAATGTGGGACTAGTGCCGAAGGCAAACACTTGCATTAGTGAACATAGTGGGCTATTCGACATAGATGATCATCCTCCTTCCTCCATGCAGTGCAGAGAAAGAGAAACTAGGTAGTCATTCTCGCTCGCCTGGTACTGGAACTTCGTCGAGAGGTCATAGTCGCTAAACAGGGAGCAGTAGCACGATGAAGGTGCGGTGCACTCCTCCAAAAACCTGATTGTCCGTCAAGGCGTGCTCTCCCACGATGCTTGTGTACGTGCGCATGTGCTCTAAGATGCTCAAAAGCACTGCTTAACAGAGAGATGTGATGTGAGCAATGGGCAATGGCACAAGACAATATCAATACCGTGCCAGATAGAATCTCAGAAGCTTGATGAGCACAACAAACTTTAGCGAGTGCGCCATTGTCTTTTACTTTACTTTCAGAAAAGCAAAAGGATTTGGCATCTGATGCCCGGTTCCACTGGCACATGAGGTTGTTGAGAAACTAACTTAGCATAAACATATTTAACGTGTATACATAATCTTAATCTTTCACCTATACATGATCACTAGACTTGCTACAAATGTAGCATGCAGTTGCCCTTCTTAAAGTAGTCATATTCTTTGTTTGAGCTATTGCTTGTTTTTCTTCTTGTCTGCATTATAGATATTTTGAGGATTTTTCTTTTGCAACACATGGGCGTCAGAACTTCTCTCAAACATTTTTTTCACAAAGTCTTTTGCTCCCGCCTTCTCTTCAATATCCAAAGAACCGATGAGAGATTAGTAATGTCCAACTCTTGTTTCGTATGGTTTAGAAAAGTAGGGACTTGCTATATTTCAGATGCGTGAAATATAGCATGTTTTAAGCTGAGATTCAGCTTGATGGAGGAAAAAAACCAAACAAGAGATGGATATAGGATATCGCCTAAAGAGAAGCAAGAACTCAGGTATCTGACCATTAGGAAAAGCAAGAAACGTAACAAAATCCATCAAAACAGGTGGTAGCTTAGCCGGAATACTTCCGAAGATGCACAACTCATTAGCTGATCAGATTTCCATGATAAGAAGATAGTATGGGACAATTTGATGGGCATAAACTTTTTCAAATGTGACTAGATTTCAGTCAACGTAGTACAAAGCTATAGTCACATGTGAAAAATTGAAAATGGGTTTTGAAATTGCACTCAAAGCAATGCAGGGCAAGCTGCGAGTGGGCAGGCACGCACGCACTGGATTGTTGCCAGCGTGTACCCTATTCTAACGGTAATGTTCGTCCATCCGTCTAGACGGACCTCCACAACTCAACTGAGCCGCGAGCATCCCCCCTCCCCGGCTCCTTATCCGTTCCCATCCTGTCCCGTGACCCTGCGCCCACTCTCTCGCTTCGCTCGCCCGCTTCCTCTCCTCGCTCCTTTGCTGTCGTGCCGAGTGCCATTCTCCGGACTGCCGCGCCCACACGCCAGGTCGCTGCCGCTCCTCCCTCCCTCCCTCTCTCCATGACCTCCATGCGACCCCACCGGAGACGAGGACGGCGGCGGCCGCTCTGATGAGGTAGGTCGGTCCTCTGGATCTAAGCCTTCCTCCTCCTCCTCCTCTAGATCTGAGCCATCCTTCTCCTCCTCTTCCTCCTCTGGATCCGAGGGACGCGGTGGTGGCTAGGGTTCCAGCGAGCTATAAGGTCCTTCCCTCCTCCCTCTAGCGAGCTTGGAGGTGATGGATCAGGGCTGGAGCAGCCTGTACCTCAAACCCATCTTCTTGCTGTTTTTCATACGTCTTTTTGCTGTTTTTTCGAGGTTGCAATGGGTTTTTTTATGTTGCAACATATGATTTTTGAATGTTGCAATAGGATTTTTGGGTTGTTGCAGTACATATTTTCCATGTTTCATGGTTCATTTTTTTAGATGTTGCGGTACATATTTTTCGATGTTGTAGCACATATTTTTCGACGTTGCATCACATATTTTTTTTGATGTTGCAGCACGTATTTTTTCGATGTTGCAGTACATATTTTCCGATGTTGCATTACTTGTTTTTCCAATGTTGCAGTATATGTTTTTGTGATGTTGCAGCATATAATTTTTGATGTTGTAGTACATGTTTTACGATGTTGCAGTACATATTTTTGTGATGCTGCAGTATTCATATTCCGATGTTACACTATATAGTTTCTCCATATGTTTTTTGCGATGTTGCACTCGAATTGTTTTTGTGCTCTTGGGATAGGCGGGCGCCGGGGGGTGGGGGTGGGGAGGGGGGCGGGGGTGAGCGGTTTTGGAAAGCGGGGAGCGGCGTTCCGTTATATTCCCGTTATGAGGGTCGAGCGGGGTAGAGAAGGGAGCATCGTTTCCGTTCACGTTCTATCCAGCGTGGGGCTAGGGCGTGCGGGGGTTTTTTTTTTTGAACAAGGGCGGGCAGGTTTGGGACGGCGCGGTGCGAAGGGCCCGGCATCTAGAGACGTCTCGTGCGCCGGACATCCAGGCGCCAATAGTTCCACTATTCTTAGGCACGACACCAGGGTTTAATCCTTAGCGGGTAGCGTCACAATGCCTCTTGGAGTGCTTGGGTTCCACTTCCACCGGTGGGTGGCTAACAAATTTGCAATTAATATTGAAAAGGCAAATTCCACATGTCGTAGCTACATTACTCCTGAGCTGATTTGTCAGAGTTACAACCAAAATGTGAGAAAAAATACACACCGGCGATCAAACTCCCAAACCGAAATGCAATGATCATATACAAATTGCAGTACAGTTGTTGCACTTCAACATAAAGGAAGAGAATCTAAACACAGGCATCCAATTGGGATCAGCACAGCACTGTTCATGTCTTCCTCAATTAACTGCAGTTTCTGATCAAACTCAGACGTTACAGATAACAGCACTGTTCAATTAACTGACTTAATGCTAACGCTCTGCTGACACAGATTACCAAGAGAATACAAGATGACAGCCTCGTGTCTACAGGTCACACACAACAGAGCCTTAGCCTTCAAGCATCTCAACTGAACTGCAGACGGATACATGTTACAAACCTAGGAACGTAAATAGCTGTCACGTATACCATGTAAACAATCACTGAACACCTACAGCTTTGTCTACCAACAACACTCTTTGAGACATCAGCCTACACATCGTGCTGAACAAGCTAGCAACGATGCAGCGAATATGTGAGCATCACAAGCTACTGTCCTGAGTAGGACATTGAGTATTGTTGGAACTCTGAGCCCGAGCTCGACTCAAAGATGTGGCGCGGAAGGGAAAACTCAGCCTCAGAATCTAAGAATTCAGTGCCACTGCCTCGCTGCCTCTTTGCTGCCCTTTCATGGTTTGGACTAGCGGCAGGAGAGCCATTCTGGCAGTTGGAATCAGGGGTTAGTGGCTCATGGCGGGAAAGAGAATCACCATGACAGGTGCTCTTGGTTGCTTCAGTTCGATCTCCAGTGTCCCTATTGGAAGCGCCTACTTGAGTTGGAGACTCAGATGTCGGTGCAGGGGTTGAGGGCTCAGTCCGCTCAGAGTCTGGGAATTGATCACTTGATACTGTGACAGAAGCACCTCCAGCTGGAGTTTCAGATTTCACACCTGTTAAGCGCTGCTGCTCTTCGATGATCTTCTGGAGGTACTTTCCCTGAGCCTCAATTCGCAACTGCAGCTGCCTTTGTACCTAAAACAAGAGTGAAATCAGACCATCTCAGCATTCTAAGTCCATTGATCTAATATCTAAGTATCTAATTGTTCAACCAATTAACTTTGCAAATTTGGTGACACAAATAAGATTATAAATTAAAATGTGAACAGTATGTGTATTGCAGACTTGCAGCTACTAATAATAGAATAGAACCATTGAGGTCACAAATATTACGAACAAATTGATTTTGTTCACTAGCAAATAAGATGATGAAAACGATTTTACTATTTTAGCAGCACAAAAACAAGACCAGTTATAAATAAACAAAGAATGTATGAGAAAACAACATTGGATGCACAATTCATTTATTGCAGGATTTGCCTATCTTAGATACTGTGGAAGAGGATAGCTACAGATAAATTTCTAGTGCAAACATTTAGGGTGTGTTTGGTTACCCAGCTCCCACCATCCCTGCATGCGCTCAGCCAAGCTTCAAGAGAAGGCTGTTTGGATTCATGTTTCCACTGTTCCAATTCCGCTCCACTCATGCAATATATGGTGGGATGCTGGCTCTGGGGAGCAGCCCAAATCAAGCTTCACTGGCCAGCCAAGCCCGGTGGATGCAGGGATGGGGTGCGGGGTCTACGCGTCAGTCTCACAGGTCATACAAGTTGCATCCGCTCATATAGGTAACCAAACAGCTTCCTAGATTTTTTTTGCATCCACTCATGCAACCTGACCAAACACCATCTTTTTCTGAAATCCGGTTCCACTTAGCGTGCATCCACTCATCCGGATATACGACGCAAGCCCCATTTGGCAACCAAACACACCCTTAGTAACAAGAGAGGCTCAGTTGCAGTACCGCCTATCCCTCAGTGAACATTTCAGAAGGTACCACAAATATGTTCAATAAATAAATTCCTTTAGAAGAAATATCTGTATCCTTGTATGTGTCTCATATCTACACATTATGAAGACAACAAAAGCTAAAGGGTAGAACATCCAGGAAAGACTTACTTCTAACTGTTCATGTAGCCGCTTTTGGACCTCCATCTGCAGCTTGAGGGCTTCAGATATCGGCAATCCACTGTGAATAAAAACTTATATGATGGAAGGTCCTTACGTAAAAAGATATCTAATCTAGTATAAAAGAAATAAAAGGGACTAAAATGGAAAAACTATTTTCATTAGAAGAAATAAAAAATGTTATTGTTCAGTTTTGAAGTTATTTTGACCTTTCTGTATTTCCTGTCTAACAGTTATGCACCTTACGATATTAAAGGTCAAAACTAATGAGCAGATGGAATGAACATTTTTTTGTGAAGCGGTGAAAGTAACATCTGGATGCAATAAAGTAGTCAATTTCATTTTTGCCGAAATCACTCTAAAATAGGAGCGCTACAATTTCAATAAGTTCACACCAAACTTTACAGTTTCAGCATTATTGTTCTAACAGTAACTAATCACATAAAGTCAAGTGCATTCATTATAGTACATGTATTTTTCTTAGTAAATTGTAAAATCTAGCATAGATTATCATACTTCCATCTTATGACATGCCACAAGGCCAGTAAAATTCCACTAAAAATGACTCATAAGGAAATAAGTAACTAGATTTTGAATTATGTCCTTCAGTAAAATTAAAAGGAATTAGAATTGCGTTCATACGAGGATCCCTCAAGTCCGGCAAGCAAATCCCCTGGGTCTTTGTTATCGGCCTTGTTGCCTATGAGATACAAATTAGGAAGAACTAAAACAATACTGTAGTATCACACATATGGTGATGAATTTAGACACCTACCATCAGTTGAAGCATCAGGAATATACTTTGCTAGCCTGTATTTCTGAAACATGAACGGAGGAGTTAAAGAGGTAAACAGCGAAAGTGACAAATAACAACTGTTAAAAGGCAAGTATCACATTGAAAAAATATACCTGCAAGTGACTTTTTACATGGTATATTGTTAATCCTTGTACACCCATAATTCTTAGAACTCCTTTTGGAGTTGCTCCTGTTTTATTTGATCAACTAAGTGTTAGCAGAAGCAGAAAATTACATGTCCACATAATACAAGTAAAATTCAAAGGGCCATAAGCCCAGATAAGTAGAACAATAACACACATAAAAACAAGTAGGTTTTCCTTGGCATCAAAATTCCTACCAAACTAAGTTGCAAATTTTGCTTCTTTATGGATAGGTCAATTAATTCCATTCTTGAAAAATAGCCTTTATGACTAAGAGTTTGACAAGAATTGGACCCAAAAAGAATATTTGAAATTGATGGACCAAAACTTCAAGCAGATTGCATCCCTATGAAAAATATAACAAATTCAACACCAAGTAATAGGAAGGCTCCGATGCTAGTCCTTGTAGCTAACTTCAAAGTGGGTTCTCAGTGGGCAACTCATAAATCCCCAGGCTAAGACACCTTAGATTGGTAGCTTTTGCAACTCATCCATATTTGTATTTAAGTCCAGAGTCGTGTACATATCTTATTCCCCCACAGAGCAATCATATTTTCAATAATACACCCTCAGTTCTTTTTCTTTTTTACATGTCACATTAGCTGTCCTAAGTCAAACATTATTATCTTTGACCATCTATTTCAAAAAAATCCTTATATTTTCACAACATATGAATTACACATTATGAAAGTATTTCTCATAGGGAATCTAAAAACATAAATCTTATGTCATGAACCTACATAAATTCTTTTGAAATCAATGGTGAAAGATACAAATGTTTGACTTAGGACAAACCTACCTAATATGACATGTAAAAAAAACAGAGGGAGTATTAAAAAGGAAAGTTTGTTTGATAGAATATGATTTCATGACATCTAGAGAAAGAGAGAAAAGTATAATTATACAAGAATAAAATCCTGCTTAAATGTTCAGTAAAATCAAACTAAAGAACTGGATGTAGAAGAGCAGTAGTACGAGCACATACTATCAGGACCACCAAGTTGAGTAACAGCCTCAACAAATCTTTCATGCAGTTCATTTGTCCAGCGTAAGCGTTGCCTCGCAGCCATGTTGGTATTGTTATTTGCTCCATTACTGGCACCCATGTTGGCTCCAGGTAATTCCATTTGTTGCTGGTGTGTGCCTGTGTTGGAATTTGGGCCAAAACTAGATTCTGGTTTTGGTGAGTACATTGCTCATACCCTCTGCAGGGAGAAGAAACAGAGCGACATGAAGAGCCAAATGTTAGATAATATTTAAAGAAAAGGGTCACTTTCATTTATGGTGACAAAAAACGATTCTTTCCAGTGCTATAAAGTTATGCGCAACAGCACAAGTAAAGAAAACATATAGGAGATGGCACAAAAGTATTGCTTTTGTATCCATCTTGTGAGAGAGATGAAAGGTTCAAGAGATGTATCATGCATGGCATATGCTCCTCATTAAGACATGGCAATCAGAAGTAGGAGTAACAGAGATACAACTTTCATGTGGAGCAAAGTAATTGAGAGGAGACTGATCCCGCCCTAAAAGGAAAAACATAAATACGCAGGTACAGCCGAAATCTACAACAACAACAACAACAACCAAGCCTGTTAGTCCCAAGCAAGTTGGGGTAGGCTAGAGTTGAAACACAACAAGCACCCTCAGTTATGGTTCAGGCACGTCGATAGCTGTTTTCCAAGCACTCCTATTCGGACACAGATCTCTAGGTATATCCCATTCTCTCAAATCTCTTTTTATTGCCTCCTCCTATGTCAACTTCGGTCTTCCTCTGCCTCTCCTCACATTATTATCTTGACTTAGAACTCCACAATGCACTGGTGCCTCTGAAGGTCTCCTTTGGACATGGCCAAACCACCTCAACCGATGTTGGACAAGCTTTTCTTCGATAGGTGCTACCCCTAGACGATCACGAATATCATCATTCCGCACTTCTTGTGTGACCACAAATCCAGCGCAACATACGCATTGAACATGTCGTTTCTTTGTAGGCCAACATTCTGCTCCATAGTTGTGCTTTTCTTCGATAGGTACAGCCGAAATCTATTCTCATAAAAAAAAAGTACAGCCGATATCTAACAGTAGATTAGTCAGACACTCTAGCAGTGACCGTCAATTGCTACTATTCTCCATTTACAGTTATACAGGTACGCTAGTACCAAAGAGAGGACAAAAAATTGTTTTTTTTAAAAAAAGAGGGGCACTAAATGATTCCTTCAGCTGAAGTCCCCAATTTTTTAAGAAAGAAAAGCATAATTAAATTGGGAATCAAACTTTAACCTCAATTTTGGGGTCGATGCCAAGTCCTATGGTGTGACGTGAAATGAGATCGACCAATCGCTCTTGCGAGTGCCGAAAAAAGGGAGAATAGGCAACTAAGCTAATCGGGCCGTGTTTGGATGTTGGGATAGCCTAGGTTACCAGTGACCATGCAGAAACCGTACGAAAGCTAACGGAATCGAGACAGAGAGAGACAAAGATTTCGATTTGGTGGGGAAACAGCAAAACCAACGAGCGACCTGGGACACGAAGCAAGGGAATCCGTGGAATACTGTATGAGCGAGGCAAGGTCGCTGGCTTACCGGCGAGAGAAGGACGCAATCCAAGCAGAGACGGGCGGATCTCCAGCTGTCCGTCCCCTCCACGCCGCGCCAGCGCAGAGGGCGGGGCAACGGCGACGCCTCCCGACGAGGGAGGACGGGCCTTGAGGGGGGCGGCCTGGCTCGACGCGGGCCCCGTCGCCGGCGGTGGCGCGCCGCCTGCTGACGTTGAGGCGCTGACGGTAATGGGGAACGGAGTTGGGGGAGGAAGAAAGGAAGGCGAGAGAGGGGGAATAAGTGGAGACGGGAAATGGGTTTGTTGCCGAATATATCCCACCTGACCATCGCTTTGGTTTATACTACTAAGCAACGAAGACGGCGTCACTATGGTGACACTGTTTGTACATAGATTAGACCAAACAAACAAAAAAGTCCACCATGGCAGTAACATTCACACACCCAAAGCCTACTTTAGGGTTGGGCCAAAAAGATTATTCTTACTACTATTATAATTTTGACGAAATTTAGATTTTGGTTTGAAGGCGAGGATGGCCCCGTTCGGCTGGGCTGAAAAACACCGTTGGCTGATTTGTTGTGAGAGAAAACACTGTTCCAGTTAAAAAAATAAGCTGAAAAAGACGGATTATAAGCCGGGTGAACAGGGCCGATGTTTCTTCAATGGAAACGGGTGCTTTTTCCGCGGCACTTTTGTTTCGATGTTTATAGCACACGCAAGAGAAAAGATCATCGTTCCTGGCAAAAAGGAGCAAAAATAAATCCACGCACTTAAAATAAGGTTGTGAAATTAATTCGGACCACAAAAATGGCGAAATAGAACAACTTTTATTTAAGTTTGTGAGCGAAAAAAACAACAGTATTATCAACAATGAGGCTTTATTAGATCCATTCCTTCAAAGGTGGAGTGGAGAGGATAAGGGGGTGTTTAGATTAGGCTACTAAAGTTTAGCTGGCTAATTTTAGTCTCATTTAGTCATTTTTTACCTAAACACAATGACTAAATGGACATTTAGTCAATTAGTCACCAAGGGGTTGTTAAATGGGACTAAAGCCCAGGCTGCCTCACCATTTAGTCACTTTGGATCCAAACATCTGACTAAAAGGGACTAAAGGACCTCTTTTATTCTCTTTTAGTCCACCAAACTAAACAGGGGTAGCTAAAATTTAGTAACTGGTTTAACTAGCTAAATTTTAGCAGTTTCAATCTAAACAGGCCCTATGGTAGCTGATATCATGTGTTTTTACGTTGGTGCTTTTTGTATACGGGAGTCAAAAGTTAGCGTGCTTTGTCCGTCATTGCATGGATGCTTAACTTGTTTTGTAAAATTTAGCACGTATCTCCTTAGACTGACTCCAACAGCTAGAACCCAAACTTGAGACCCATTTCACAGTTTAGGTAACGCACAGTAAAAGGGTTACATACCCATAACTTGCCTTCTCCAACAGAGCCCCCGAGCAGCAAGCCCCAAATCCCACCGGCTGCAGATCCCGTGCCTCCTTGCATGCTCCGCCGCCCGCCCGCCTCCTTCCCGCCAAGTGCCGAGCCTCTCCCTCCCTCCCCACCGAACAGAGGGCCCGCCAGCGAGCTCTTGACCCGCAACTGGCGAGATCCAGGCGCGCGCGGCGGTGGCCCCCCTGGATCCAAGCGACATGGCTCCCCAAGTTCGCGCGTGGCGGCGGCTCCCCCGAGCTCGCACCCGGCGGCGGACCCCAACGCTCTCTCCTTCGTCAACTCCTCGCCGCGAGCCCGCCTCGCCCCGCCGGCCGCGCTCCACCGTGGAACCGCCTCGCCGTGGACTCGCCGAGTCGAGCCGGCCGCACCCTGCCTTGACGCCTCCTACGGGCCCACCACTACAGGTTTGCATCGTCTCTCTTCGAAGACGCAGAATTGCCTTCCGACTTGCCGAGTACCCAAAATGGGTATCTGGTTTCGGTCTTCCGTTGGAGGGTGGTTTTGGGTACCTAAAATACTGTGCATGGCGCATTTTGCGTTTGCGTCATGCCGTTGGAGACAGTCTTATAGATATGGGCATAGCATTGTACCGCATTACAGATTTGTAGAATAGGGGAAAAAAAGTCGCTAGACCCATTCCTATTCCTTGATTCATCGTTACCACGCTTTACCATACTTCACTAGATTTTCTATGGCAGTTGTTTGATCGATTCCTTGTCGTGGTTTCACCACGTCATATATTTTTAGATTGGCAACCCATATGTTATAGAGTCAAAACCTTGCCAGATTTTGCTAAGATATGGCAAGCAGTTTGTTCGCCGCACTATGACACAAAACTTGGCCAAAGTTTGTCTGAGGTGTCAAGTGTATCCAATAATTTGTCCACCACACTTTTAGCAAATTTTGGTGAGAGATTTGACCATGTGTGGTGGTCATCTAAATACATCATACTAGTTGTCTACTTGAACAGCATAGAAGAAACACAAAGAAAATAATAGCGATACAAAATTTATAAATTCTAGATACGCTTGTATGCTGGTAGCCTACTACAACAAACTAAGATGTACTATACAATGCAAATGAGCGATAATGTAAAGAAACACTAGTAGCAGTAGTACATTACAGCTATCGACGCCCACAAAGCAAAATCGTGAGCCGTCTACGCACCTGGACTCTTGTTATTAGTAGAGGCCTCCATGAACCTAGACGTCATTAACCAAACCATATGGCATCAACTGCAGCGTAATGCCCAGGCGACAAGTACAGCTCTCAGTTTCTGCCCAACGGCGTGGACACCGCCGCTCGGCCTGTACGCCACATAGGACTAGAACAAAGCTAGTAGCTGTGTGTGACATGTCCAGCTGGCGAATGCTTATTTGCCCAAATGCGTAACGGTCCAAGCCTGTTGCTAAACTTGCTAGTACTACGAGGCAAGGCGTGTCTGCACCTCAGTTTGGCCTTGTTTAGATCACCAAATTGGTGAGTGCAAAATCACTGTTTGACATTGTAGTAATTTTGTTTTTATTTAGTAATAATTGTCCAAACATTGATTAATTAGGCTCAAAATATTCGTCTCGCAAAGTACAACAAAACTGTGCAATTAGTTTTTGATTTCATCTACATTTAGTACTCCATGCATGTGTCGGCATTTTGATGTGATGGGAAATCTTCTTTTTGCATAGTGGAATTTGGAAGTGAATTTGGGCCGTGTTTAGATTGGCTGATTTGGGAGGCGCTGATTTTGCATAGTGCAAGATTCTGCACTGTAGCATTTCGTTTGTATTTGTAAATTTTTGTCCAAACATTGATTAATTAGGCTCAAAATGTTCGTCTCGTAAAGTACAACAAAACTGTGCAATTAGTTTTTTTATTTCATCTATATTTAGTATGCATGTGCCGGCATTTTGATGTGACGGGGAATCTTCTTTTTGCATAGTGAAATTTAGGGTGAAATTTGGTATCTAAACAGGCCCTTGGTGATCTAAACAAGGCCTTTGTTCCAGAATTACATGTGCGTCCAAGCACACGCCTTTTCTCAGAATTACCATCCTTGTTGGAAACTATCACATCTGCTCAGTGCCAGGCCTTGATTTCATCTTGAGATAGTAAACTATTCTTAATACAGTGTACTACTAGTTGGAACCGACCTGGTCGTTGTCGACAGTAACCCAAGGCTTATTGTATTTGCATTTTGCTCTGGTTTTGGATTCTTGTATTGGGAGCATCTTCAGGACGATGCTGCGAATATTCGCTTTTCAGTCCTTTGGACAAGTCACTGATGTGAGCCATGTTCTTTTCCCCTTGGAACCCTTGTTGTGTGCTGGAGACGGTTAATTGGCCATGTCAAGTTGGGGTTAATGCTAAGATTACGACAGTGACATCCCACAAAAGTGACATGTACTACTTGTGGATGTACTGATCCTACCGTTTTGAGTTCAATGGTGGTGTGGTATGATCCTGCAAATTTATGCTGGGAAATGAAATTTGGAGCAAATTGAATGTTGATTAATCAATCATCGAAATTGTTTGGATGAAAATTCATCCGACAGTGGGCCAGGGATATTCGACAACTTATGAAAATTGCCAAAAATGCAGAGTTGAAGAGTTCACTTGATTAACCACTTCAAAACATTAGAGGCATTAGAACTAGCTGCTGGATTTTCGTTTCATACGTCGCTGTTATGTACCAGTGATCTGGCATAAGCATTCTCAAGCTATCCCATCTTGTCAATTGACTTCGACAGTCATTGTGACATAGTTTTTTTGAAAATGTTCAACATGGAAAAATTCTAAATTTCATTATTTTAAGCTTAATGCGGAGAACCTATAATTTGGTTTATCGATTAAAAAGATGTTATTTTTCTTATGGAATTGGCATATCTCATGCTGAATAAGTAGTTCAACCTTTCAAAAGAAGAAAAGAAAATACAGTTCAAAGTGTAAATAACTAAGATCATTCAGAAAGAGAGGATGTGCAAGCAGTTTGCTATGTTGCAACTAGCAATTTGTGGATTACAAAGTCAGTATGAATCTTTCTGAGCTAAATAGTCTTTAAGTTAAATTGCAGTAATTGTTGGGAAGCCTGCATGGACAATTGAGACAAATACCAAGCTTGAAACATCTGCTGTTAACATGTCCCAACATGAATCATTGTGCATACATGGATTAACACAAACGACAGTAGGACACGAGTCAATATTTCAAGTGTGCTAAGGATGCTAGAATCATAATCCCATGACAAACACAGCACATCCTGCTACCTGAAGAAAGTCAGCTACCACAAGACTGGACCACCATTTCCCTTGTCACCACCATATTGCACATCACTACCAAAGACAGCCATCACCACCCTCAGAATTTGCTGTCACAGTTCAAGAGGACCTCCGCTTGAGCTCAGGCGACTTCTGGAGGAGCAGTGGAGGACCTTCCATGCCTGATGGAGAAGGTTTGCCTCCTGGACGGTGCGAGTCGATGGAACTGACAGAAAGCTGGTTGAACACTGAGGAGCTCAACGTGTCTGTGGGGCCACACATTACCCCTCCAGGGGATATCTCAGGGAGATCAGGATCGGAGATACTGAAGCCACTTGAAGCGAACTGTTCAGTGACCATCTTGCATGCGCTCGCTAGGATACTGTCGATGTACTTCTGAAGCGCTTCCATTCTGATCTGCACACGCTTTTGGACCTGGTAATAGTAAAAGCAGCCAAGAATTGTAATGAGCAGGCCTTGTATGCAGCTGTTCAAGTTGACACTGCAAATTTCTTCACACTGCAAGAATTGGGTTCAGATATGCTCCATTAGAGAGCAGATATCCTGAAGGTCCTGTTATCACAATGTTTCAGTTAAGCTCAGCCCCTAAACTAATCATTTGTTTCCTGAGATTTTGTTTTTACTTTTATTAAGAAATCATTTAATCATCACACTTTTTGCAAACCTGAAAGCACCCTTTAATAATACTACTTTCAAGCAAGAACACACAGATTATGGAAAATTTCGCTGGTGGATTCATAATTCCTTCGGAAGAATTGACTCATATTCCATTAATGGGACTGTCCTTTCAACTAGAACCCAAATGCAGCTCTCTAGTTAAGTGAATATCTGGATAAGTGAAACCTAAGGATTCTGCATCATTCAAATATAAAGGATATATTAACAAATTCCATTCCAAGCTTCACTTCTCAGCTCAATGAATGTGTCAAAAGCAAAACTATTGCAGAAAATACAAGAGTTGGCATTTTCTTGCTTTACACAATTCAGGAAACTAACTTAAGAGCATAATAGAACAAATAATCAGAATTACCTCCACTTGTTCATGCAGTCTTCGTTGCACTTCCATCTGCACTCTCAGTGCTTCTTTAACTTCTTGGCTTCTGCAGCAAGTAATCATGACATTAACTCTTTCGAATAGCACAGCCACAGTAAATAGTCTAAGAGTATTCAATCTGCCGAAAACGAAGAAGAATAAACTAATATGCTGGACAAGGAATATCTGATGAACCATACTCTTTCATCTCCTGGGCAGGAACTCTAGGGGACACACTCATTCCACTTTGAGCATCTAGAAGATAGGATGCTGCAGTTTGGGGAAAGGTAAGTGCAAAACAGAGGTCAGAAATTAGTACAAGAACCAAAAGAACTCTTTCACTCCTTTCAAATTTTAGACTAAGAAAAATGGATAACTTGAGCATATGTCATACAGGTCACATACATACATGGGTTTTCACTAGATATTCCTCTATTTTATTTCGTTAGTGATGATTGATAATACTAAACCATGCAGTATCATACAATTAGACCTTATGAGATTAAAACTGCTCTTTTAAAAAGAAAAATCCCTGCAGACAGGCCATGCTAAAGATTTGGCAAAGACACAATAACTGCAGAGGAAAGGTGGTACGCAATGACAACACCGTTTAATTAATCGTGGTGTTTGTGGTGTGTGTTGTAACTGGGTTTTTGTCCCATTTTCTTCTTAATATAATGAAGTACAGCTCTCCTGCGTTTTCAAGAAAAAGACAACACCGTTTAATTTAGTAATAATATAAACAAACACTGCGGTGCCAAAAAAACAAACATATGGTTTTAAATTTGTTCCTTTTTTTAAAATCATTATTGCATATACGCAGATGCAATTGGAGGCCTCCATCTCCATCTGGACATGATTATGCATGTCGGCAGTGTGGTGATCCTATCAGAAGCATGACTGTAGAGTGTAGACTGAATTTATAAACAGTTAACATGAGCTGCTCTCCTTTTTTCCCCCAATTTATAGCCAAGGCCTCTTAAATTAGAAGGGATATGGCCACATGGAAGATCTCAAAACATTCAAATCCATAATAGTAATCCACAGTTTTCTGCTACAATACATGTGAAAATTTGTGAGCAAATAAGCATGCAGACATGCAGTCAATCCTCAGACAGATAACTCAGGAAGGACACCTTTGGTGTTTAGCAGGAGCTGGGGTTCGGTGCAACTTGAGGTTGCCGCCACTTAAGGTCATTTAGCTAGCTTTGCTCAGGTTTATCTTTTGTCCCCGCGGAGTATGCAACCTGTGTCTGGGGTTATTGTAAATATTTAAATTCTTCTTAATGCAATGGTATGCAGTTCTCCTGCATTTTTGAGAAAGAAAAAATATTCACCAACTAACTGTAACATGCTTCTTCCTATACAGATTCTTCTAGTGAAAGGTGGTCAGGTGCTCCTTAAAAAAAGTTCGAATATTAAAACACAGAAGGGCGAACATTATTCCAAGTGGATGGATTATGAAAGGGCTAAATTTATCATATTGATGGGTCACAAATAATCCAGATCTAACTGCTGCTACATCTGTAGTCGGTTTTACTATGCCTGCAGCCCTGTACTACCCCTTGGGTCTCAAGGTTCGCTAGCACATCATCAGCCCCTCCAGCTACACATGCAAGCGCTGCATAGTTTGTTACTCTATCGCACGAAAACGGGGATGCCTGGCACCCGCATTCACTTAACTGAGGTCAAGCC